>NAOQ01000142.1:35294-63244 GCA_002751075.1 Ichthyophonus hoferi | reverse complement strand
ACATACTTTGTAATACTTTATTAGGACTATAATATCTATTATAAATACTGTCGGGGCAGGCTCTTGAATAGGCTAGGGTAGAATGTGTGAGGGGAAAGGAAGGTTTGTGAATGAAATGGTGCTGGATAAGGAGGACGAGAGAGACCTGGAGGATAAATACCTTGAACTATATAGAGGAACATGGAAGGGTTTTTCGGAACGCTTGGACCCAGATACAGGAATCCTTATTGACCGCACTCAGACAAAGATTTATATTGGTTTTCATTGTGAGTTATCCCTCTTTCTAGATATATTTTAAAAGGGTATAACATGTAATCGTGTAATGTTCACCATTGCACTTTTTATACTGTATATGTTTCATGTTATGTTATTATATACCTTCAGCAGAAAGAATACTTGACCCAAGGTGACTGCCACTTTTTAGAGCTCCTTATTTTTTATACATCCCCACAAGGAAAATGTAAACTACATAGAAGACCTTGTCTACTGCGCACCCTGACCATTTCACACACTGGTACTTATTTATCTCTCTCCTGTCCTTCTCCCCTCTTCACCTCGTACAGCAAACAGGTTCTCGCGGGTGTCCTTACGCGCACACGCTAACGGTAAAGAAGAGCGTTCCTTTCAGTCCGGTACTTATTATTTAGATGAGGGCCAATTCGTCATTGAGATGAGAGATTTCATTTGGGTATCTTCATTTGAGGTGGGTCAACAGGTTAATCACTACATACATATACGCCCATATATATGGTTTATTGCCGTAGATAATAGCAGGGCGCATTGGTAAGAGGTATGAAGGAGAGATACTATATTTGAGCAGGCTTCTACGCCCTCCTCTCTTCACCCTCTATCCCCCTACCTCCTCCCTATTCTCAATCAGCCCAGCCTTGCTCTGATCATGTGATATATCAACTTTTCTTTCTCTCCTCCACCTTACCCTCCCCCATCCTTCCCGTATCTTTGAACCCTTTTCAGTGCTATTCATTCTGTATTTCTTTTTTTGTTTTTTCCGTTACCTTATATATATAAACCATTTTCACTTTAAATATATCTACCAACTGACTTTCCTACATATAAATTATGGTTCAATATTACTGGTTGAGTTAAAGTGGTCTATGCAGCATAACCTCGAGGGTACTATTAAGGGTAAAGGAAGAGGTGGATGATTGGTCAACAGGGAAAGCAATGACAGTATAACAACATAGACCATATATGGGTCTAAGCATATACGTGTACTAAAACATACATCTAGATAGGTAGAATAGAGTAAGAGAAACAGACCAGCCACATTGGAATATATTTCAATATATATTTTACATGATTATCATAGCAACTGGCATGGCATTCCATTTGTCCACTGTGCTCCAGCCTGCCCCTCCTAGCCAATAAGCGTACATTAATAGCATGCCCTTACAGTGTGACGACTTGGTAGTCTCCCAGTTGATTCCCAAGGATATTACGAAGGTAGAGTCATGTTCACCACCTGTCTGTAGGCAATAATCCTTTCCCCCCTATTTAATCCCTGCTTGAATTGTCTGCTGCTAGTATATATACATATAGTAAGCTAGTCGGGGTGTCTGTACGACTATATGTATATATCATAGCATAATCTGATAAACTGTGTGAGTGGAGGCTGTATTTGTACCCAATTCTACTACGGCTAAAGTCTTCATTGGTATTACTATTGGATTATAGTCATGTACTATTGCTGTACGATATATAGATAAGTACATTCATGTGTAGCTCACCCTACTTATAAGCATGCAAAAATTGATCTTATTGGAAGGGAACGTGTCATGTTGCGGGCTTCAAAAACTGTTGTTGATTCGATAGATATTGTCAAGTATGTTTAGACCAGTAAATGGATTAGGTTAATAATTTTTATTTAAAGTACCAATAGGTAGGATTCAGGGAAGCTAGAGAGTCTTCAAGGACATCTAAAAAATATTTAATTTAGTCTAGGGGGTTAGGCCCTATAAAAACCGCACGATAATTCATTATATATATTTCAACCCTATCCCTGCACAAACCATGCGCAAATCTCTGTACCCACATTCAACAAGCAAGACCCTACGTACATAAGAGCAGTGTACATTACATTACATCCCCTCCTATCTCCTACCCACCCCACACTCACACAGTGCCCCCTCTCTTCTACAGAAGCTGAGGGTGCATTCTATTCTCATAGTCCCTCAGCCCACCCACAAACAGGTGACCCGACAAATCTTTGTTGGAGACAAAGTGACGTTGGAACATATACATGAATTCCGAGAATGTGCCGACAATATTTTTCACGAGTTTGACCCAAACAAGTTAGAGATCAAACGACATCGATGAAAATGCATTGAGCCAGTCCCGTGTGTGGTGGTAAGACCTTAGATATAGGGTCTGGGCCGCCCCAGCACGTGGGACCCTAGATATTGCCGTAGACATTGCTTTGCTATTGTGTGGACCGTGTGTGTATTTAGCTAAGATCCTGTACTAAAAGAATATGAATATGTATGAAGATGATATGTTTTATTTCAGTTTAAATTTCCGCAGATGTAATCCTTACCTGTATTAGATAGTAATGAAAGTGGGCCCACTAAATATATTAATGGGCTTAGTGCTGGTTGGCTCTCACCACGGTCTGAAGCAATGACAATTAGATTTGGAGTGATTTGATTGGTAATGATAACGTGTTATCCACTAGATTATCATGAGATAAATGATAATTTATCGAATTGGATTATTTGTTTAAAAAGTATCATGATTTCCTTCCAATTAGTATGTACTTAAATTGTCTATACATGTTGATCTATATGTATGGCAGGCAACCTATGTTTTCTAGAATATATTTGGTTAATGAATAAAGAACTAATCCTGTCATTAAGACTACACCAGTGTTTGTCATTTTCATATACTCCCCCGACCAAGAATTGAGCAAAAGGATACCAAAATCCAATTTTATTGGTGAGGACTAACCGAGTCGTTAAGTTCATTTTTCGGAAGTTATTATACAAGAATAAGGAATTAAAATGTGACGATGACCTAGAGATAGTTTGGGTTATGAGTGATAATAAGCATACATGAACCTTAGATTGGTTGGTATAGTCCACCATATGTGGTGAGGAAATGGATATCGTGGAGGACTTTGGTTGATGTCGTAAGGCCACCTCGTGGTAGATATTCGACCCTGTCATTCTCCCTATAAAGAATTTGTGAGAGTTCTATTGAGTAGTCCACAGTTCCTCGGTATCTCCAATTGTTTTTTGTAATTGATCGTTGATATTTCTGTACTAGCGTTAATAATAGCCAATTGGTTTGATCTACTTTCTATTACGATTATGTTCAGCTATTGCAGCCATCCAGTAGCAATTGGATGGCCGTACGCCCTTTTTCTTACTGATCTTGCTTATATAACCTTGCTGGTTCCGGTTTACACGTCACTTGCTCTTTCAAAATAATTCTAATAAGTACCCCAAATAGAGCGTAGTACAATTTACTTAAATATTTAACAGCTGCAGAACAATAGCCTGGCTGTATTATATCTAAACTAATATTAGCAATATAATGTAAGATATATATTTTAACGGTACAAATGACTTAGCCATGGTTACAAGCTCTACAGTTTGCCTCTGGTTATCGGATGTAACTACATACCGTATAGCTAAATGACCCATCTTGTATCTGCATATCCATGTACACAGCAATACCTTACAATCACTCTTTGCTTTAATATAGGCAACGTTATGTTGTACAGAAGGCAGCTTATGTGTGTTCCTATAGCACGGCACTTGTGCATTTAGGATCGGTCTCTGAGCCTATGACCCAGACTATACTATATAGTACATGGCACGCTATATAGGTATTATTATAGTTCTACATTTAGGCCAATCCAGACCATGAAACCAGTGCTCAAATCAAGGCATTCATGGGTTATTCCGGTCTGTGTGGTGGTGATAAAGGCCTCTACAAGAGGGAAGGGCTATCCAGCACTGCCACTCCAGCTGCCACTCCACCGTCACACTCTAGGGCTGACTTGGATCTTAATAGGTGGCCTACAGTCCGATTGGCTACGATGTCGTCGCCATTACTATATTCAGAAGTGGTGTTAGATTCACAATGAAGGCTAGCGATACTATCTATGTATAAGCCAGGTAGTGTGATATGATAATCTCCAGCAGGCCATACGGCAGTACAATCCTACCTACACCCACCTGGGATAGTCTAGGATAACCGATAATAAGTAGGATTAAATCAATTGGGTCTAGAGAAAGTAAGAAATAAAAAGGATGCATACTAAGGGAGAGAGTGTAGCCATAGGCGGGGAGGTCTTGCACCAGGAGAGGGTGCTAGTATAACTATATAGGGGGTTCAAAGGATCTTGTGTCTCACCTGATCATAACACCAAAGATACCTAGCTCTCCTACTAGCTGGGTGGGTATGGTCATGTTGTCCCTGTAGGGAAGAAAGAGGGTTAGGATAAGGGTTATTAACTGGCTTTTATCACGTGGTGGCAGGTATAGGAGAGGCCTAAAGTATAGTGTAGTAAAGTATAGTGTAGTAAAGTATAGTGTAATAAAGTATAGTGTAGTAAAGTATAGTGTAGTAAAGTATAGTGTAGTAAAGTATAGTGTAGTAAAGTATAGTATAATAGATATACTATTGTACTATCCGTCACACACTTTATTATCTAATCTTAATGGGGCCATGATTGGGACACCTTCCTAATAAGGGCAGTTTCTCACATAAGCAAATTGATCACAGAATTCTGAATAGATATCACAATTGGCCAGTGGGCATTAATAATCCTTCCAACCAACCAGCAACGGGATAATGTCTGCCATTATTGGTTAAGGCCTAACAAGAAACCAGCCAAACCCTACATGTGATCGCATGATAAAAACTCAATGGCATACATGTGTTGTAAATCAATAAGACATTATTCTTACTGAGTGTTTCTAATTGAACCAAACAACTAATCAATCACATTACATGGCAGCCAGTGTTTACCTCACAATCAGGCCAGCCACCTGGGGGGCAATGATCCTGTCCATTAGAATGTACTTCTTACAGTCCTCCTGGGTCATAGTAGTGAGCTCCTTCTTTAGATCGTCCATGTACAGGTTGTTTCCTGCAGGCCACCACATGGTGTTAGTATATCAACTATAAGATTTTATACTCCACCTGCCCTACTCTACCTATCGATTACATGTAAGGCCTCTATGTAGCGTTTATATAGATATATTCACAACAGTCACACACTATCCTTTATCAGTGGGGTTGACAAAAAAGGGATAGTGAAGCATACAATTAAATGGGAAGAACATGGGGATTGAAGTGTTTGAAGTGTACTTCGTTGGTCAACCAACATAATCACGTCAGGATAACGTCACCACCATCACAGTATACAGACCGCCTACCTCCTCCTTCCCTCTGGGGCTTGAGCACAAACTTATGAGGCCTAGAAATAGCATCAGCTACGACTGGACTGTTGATAGTAACTGGATACAGGCCGGTAAACACCTCTAGAACTGGTTCCACATGAGAGGCAGGGATATACCTATGGGGTTTGTAGTAGTATAGTCGTGGATTAGCCAGTGTCTATCTGATTGCATATTGATTCAGACCGTACTATCACAGAATTCATCAATATCCTATCACCCTATCACCTGTCAGATCACGTGCATCTAGTAGATCTTGGAATGTGGTGTATGCTTAAAATAAAATTGCGTAAGTCTCTTAACATTAGTTCGTAGTCCAATGAAAGTCAATATTTATACACCCTAAATATAATTACTGATTGGCCCCCAGAGACGTTAATATTAGAGGCTATATTGTACTGCATTTCGTGATCAGGATTGGCTAACGATAAGGTGTAATATAAAAATGTAGATAGTTAATTATACGATGACGTAAAAATGAAAGTACTTAATTATAAAGTAACTTATAGTAATGCTTTCTTTCAACCGACAGCATATCAGACCAGCTATCATGGCAGGCGAGAAGGACTGGTGAAAACAAAGCAAATGGCATGGGCTTCAAAGTACATATAGGATAGAGGTAGAGTATAGGGGTATAGTAAGAACATATGGGAAACCACTCTCTTTACGGATGGACCTTGGCCACGCTAAGTCATAGAAGGTCGGGGGAAGGGGTTGACCATTGAGGGTGTAGTAGAATAGAATATGTGAGTGCAGGGAGAAGGGCCCTACCTTGCGAGTACCTCCCTATCGGCTAGTACTTGCTGGATCTTCTTGGCGCCAGCTAGATGGCTGCCTACGTCAGGGCACTTAATAGACAGTGATCTCTCAATCAGGAGGCGGGCGGCCCAGTGCTGAGAGGAGGATAACGATTGGTTGAAGTTAGTGAAGGAGGCACCCTAGGGTGGAAGGGTATTCAGTTTAATACGTAGGGCCTAGGTCTACTTAACGTTGCATTGGGAACCCCAATCTTGAGGTACCCTAGATCTCTCCTGCCTATAATGATGCTACAGGTATCCAATCACAGGGTTGGGCTGGCATATAGATCAATAGCCTATTAGATAGCATGTATGCTTAGAACCAGGCCCTGTAGTGCAATAGAATGTACATAGCAGTATAGCCGTTGCCTTGGTTACCTTGCGTATAATATAGGGTAATACTACACACACATACACCACGCCTCTCTCTCTCTAAGAATACATACCAGATCTGCAGGGTAGTGTTCAGGCATGTACCCAGCACGGAAGTATGCCACTGCCACCTCATAGCCATCACTAAGGGAAACACATAACATAGGTTAATATGAGACATGAAGGTCCCCGTCTCCCCCCTGGCCCCTCCTTCTCTTACATACATTGTCAAGATCTTGCTCTGTGCATCAATAGCTCCCCGGGATGCTACATCTTCAAGAGATCGACGAATCAGACGAGCTTTACATGTGGTTAGGAGTTAAGGTAGACCATTCAAATTTCAATATTAAAAATAAATATAATGCTCATTGGTGGACTCAGTAACCCTTAGGAAATATATCTAGCAATATCCTAATAGAATTCCAGCCAATTAGCCCATTGCAAATAGCCAGTCAGACCAATGACAACGCAGGGCAAGGAGGTAGATATTGGTCCCAGAGACTATATTCCAGCATGCACTGGTCAAAGGAGTTATGCTCATTGGGTAGCACTATCATCATGACGACGGCCCTGTGACCCCTACCTGTAAGTACCTGCCTGTACCCTGCCTCCTACAGTGTGTGTGTCTCTCTCTCTACAGTGTCTCTCCCTTCCTACACTTACTCTTTCTTTCCATAAAGACCCCAGGCCTCGGCCAAGCCTCCAGCCAAGCCTTCCAGAGCATGATTGGTGGGAATATCATCAACCTTCGCCTCTTTGTACCTATCCTGCATATAACTGTTCATTCATGCAATTAGATTCATCTTTTCTTCCCTACCCAACAACATAAACATATATGTGGCCTTTAGATATAAAGAGGTAGCATAAATGACCTGTCATGTATGGATGGATGCATAGAACATCTTATAGGCCTTCATGCATATCTATCCTACCCTATAAATGGAGGTAGTAATATTATAATGTCACTATACACCCTCGGTACATTGGTAGCCAATGAAAATCTGGGTGAAGGTGATAGGTGTAACGATGTATCCACACACAGGTGTCAAAACATGAATAGGAAAGGGATAATACTCATATAGCACTACCGTGCTCTATGTAGGCAGTATGTTTCCAACACTCTGTATACTCTATATATCCTATATACCCTATATACCTTATATATCCTATAATATACCCTATATACCCTAAATACCTTATATATATACCCTATATACCCTCGATAACCTACATTATACCCTCCTCCCCGTGCACTATGAGGTAGAGGGGAGTGGCATACCTGTGCATATGGTTTACATGGGTCCCTAAGGAAGCAAAGGACACTGAGATGGTGTTGACTTCCACCTGAGAGCACCCCAATGAGTGGGTGGCTAGAGCCATAGCTGGCCAATTATCCCTTGGTCTTCATGAGAAGTAATATTTTACAACCAATCACCATTGTCTAAATGATTGGACCACATATATTATGCCTATGGTTCTTATTAATTGGTGCATGGCTAGATTAATTATATCTTCCTCTCAAAATTGATCGGTAGTTATACTATTTAGTTAGAAAGACAGCCAATTAGCACCCACTCCATCATGGAGCTCTACAACCCTCTCACCCCTTCTCCCTCCCTCTCCCTTCTCCCCCAAGTCACCTGTTTGATCTTGGCTTCCACTACAGCCTCAGGACTAGCGGCTAAGACGTCATCTTGGGTATCTAACATGTAGTCAGACCTTAGAAGATTGAAGCGAATAGGCTAAACACCCAGGGAATCTATGTCAGTATAATGTACACCACGCCTATGATTGGGATGCAAATTTCGTATGGGAAGGGGTGAATAGAGAGGACTCTGACAGAATGCAGGAGAAAAAGGCGAGAAAAAGTAAGGAGGAAAATGAGGGGTGGGGCTGATAAAGAATATGATAGAAAGGATAGCTAGAGAAAGAGCGATAAGGTGTGGTTGAAAGGGGGAATATGGTGTAACTGTCAGGGACAGGCCTGTGGGTATGGTTGATAATTTATATAGATTTAGAGTATGTGTGCATTAACAGGTGTCTATGTAGCTTGTCTTTGGGAAGGTAGGAATGCAAACCTGGGCCAGGCCCTCTTCATGAACTGTATTGAGAATCCTCAAAAGGTTACCTGTGAATGTATCTACCTCGGCAGCACTAAAAACAAAACAAGCTCGAGTTAGCTGGAAGACTGAGAAAGCGTACAGAATTTTGTTTGAAGAACAAACACAAACATATACAACCAAACATATTCAAAAGCCTAAGAATGAACATAGAATGCACATGTTTACCTGAAGTAAGAAATAAAAAAATACAAAGAGCAGGATAGTTCTAGGCCCATATAAATATAAAAGTCGCAGTGACCTTTGTCTATTCCCTCCCTCTGGTTTATGTTACCATGGCCTCTTCCTGTACTACATTAACTTTGGTAATCCTTCACCTACATAAAAGCAAGCAGGCACAAGGCAGTAAGCTAATTGTATGCTACCTACCCTTTGAGATGGGCATTAAGGAAGGGTACATCCTTGCTGATCTTATCGACAAGTGTGTTCATGTCCTCCTGGATAGAATGGGCCTTTATGAACTCACCGCGAGGAAACTTGCTAGGATATAGGGAAAAAGGTGCATGTTGAAGGCTTTGAGACACCCCTGAACTGTAGTCCAAAGGATGAGGTTGTCAATGCCTGCTGGTACCTTTCCCGTACCCTTATAGTGTATGTCAATACCTACCTAGACTTTTCCATCAACACACCATGGGCTGACATCCACGCCTGAGCAGCCCTGGAATAAGCCTCTAGGGCCTCTAAATCGTGAACTGTAGCCATATCTATCTGGTATGTATTGGTACTATAATCCCCACCACTCACAAATATAATTCTCCTGTCTCACTAATGTTTATCCTGTCACTGGTCGTCTCTTTTATCTATTTCAATCCGCAACTTAGGTGATATAATCGCCCACTGATTGGTCAATTAAGATTTTATTGCCAAGAATACAAGCAGCGATACAAGAGATCTTGGAGTTCTATTATTGGCTCAACCTCATGATACAGACCAACGATGATTGGCTTTCTAGACAGTCATGATGGATTGGAGAATAGGAAAATTAAGACCTGCAGCGTGCACACTGCCAGAGTTTAACCAAATGGCTGATCACAATGGCGCTGTATGAAAGTTATAGTACAACCTTTAGCTGCAAGTCAACAGATCGACTTGTGATACTAAATACTTAATTAGAAAATGGCTGGCAACTATGATAATAGGTTTAATAGGTTATTACCTATGAGAAATAATTGAAATGGTGTATGTATAGGGTAGTGTGAACAAAGCATAAAGTATGTATTAATGTGTATATGTACTGTTTGGAATACCTTACAGGTATCTCTAACATACAGACATAAAATATGCTAGAACCAAAGCGTTCAATACCTTTTTTTCTTAGTTTATTCCTTTTTATGCTAAAAGACGATTAACTCCCAATGAGCACGTTGCTCAATTGATTCATCGATACATGGTTTACCAGCACTTACATTAATGAGCTAGCTAATGAGCCATCCGAAGAAGGAGGGCACGATAGTATAAGATTATCGAGATAAGATCAGACAATCCTAGTGGGTGTCTGTGATCTTTTATAAATTGTATTAGCCAACAAAAATATTTATGATTGGTCCCATTTAGGCTATTGAATACAGCTATGCAGGTGTTAATTTTGACTAACACCCGCGTTAAACAACAATGGTCAGGAAAGTATAAAAAGAACAAAACAAATAATAATAATCACTGCCCTCAGTCGTCAATATTTACGTTGGCTTTATATGCTTAATGTATTTTCATATTATGTCTATAATTGCCAAAGAAGTTGAAGCAGATAGTTCAGATACTTTACTATAAGGTCAACTGATTGAGTCTGGTGTTGATTCTTCTTATAATAATAATACCATAGTATATATATATATACAGCCGCAATTATATTATAGGTATTACATATATAATACATCACTAGGTAAGAAATTAAAAGCTTCCATATCCATTGATTAGAAAAAAGAGATTCAAGAGGGGCTAGCTAGAGCTTTAACCTGCCCTTTACCTAACGACAGCCTAATGGAGTTTAGTGCAACAGATACTGGTGCTGTTTTCAATAAAATATACTAGGGTATACATGTCAATTATTATATATTTAGTTAT
Source organism: Ichthyophonus hoferi (assembly GCA_002751075.1). Lineage (NCBI taxonomy): Eukaryota > Ichthyosporea > Ichthyophonida > Ichthyophonidae > Ichthyophonus > Ichthyophonus hoferi. The sequence continues at coordinate 52,468 of NAOQ01000142.1, read as the reverse complement.
ATAATGTTTACGTAAAAGACATCAAATAATCAATAAATACATAGGCATATGTGCAGTGTTGTGAATACCGACCATAGTGATGAGTATAAAGGAAGTAATGTCATACGTGCTAAATGCACTGAATATTGGAAACGCTACTGAGAAAAGAGCCAAAAAAAGATTGTTAAAGCATCTAAATGTAAGAAGCTACTATGAGAATTTTACAGTGAGTTAAATGTTAAAATCAGGTTTTTTATTATATCATTAACTTCACATAGAGTGAGAGGTGTTGCAAAAAAGGTAAGGGTCAGCATCAGATAGTGTGTGGGTCATAGCACGCATATATATATATATATTAATAGTTTTCTAGATTGATGAGACCTGACCAGTAAAAAGGTTGTCTATGACAACTCATTATTCATAAAAGAATGTAGAGAATATGAGGAGGAACCCTATTTAAGGTATATATATATCTATGGGTATATAAACCAATTCCACATCTATTGTCTCATACGTAGCCGAAGTATCACAAATATAAAGTAAAAACAATTCTTGTAAATGAAACAGTAATTGACTGTAATATACTGGCAATGTCCACTCTCCTTGAAAAATTGCAGCACCTGAATTATTAGCCACAATCTAAGTAGTTTCTAGTTGGCCATGCCCTTTTCGGGCCAGGTTTTTTCAATAAACTACTAACCGTTCTTCTTGAAGGGAAAGTATACCAACGAGGAAGACTACACTTGCCCTGCCAATTATGTTCATACATGTAAATGACATTCGGCACAGTTTAGCCAAATACTTTTTTAATGTCTTAGCAGCGAATCAAATCCCCTAAGCCTTGGGCCAGTATTTCCTCATTAGGCCATTAAGATAACGGTAATGATGATTCTCATGACAAGCAATTGGTCATAGGACATTGCAGATTCAACCAGACTTCAGAGGCAGCATGTCTGAACATCTATCTAAAACTATGTATCTTGCTACAATATATATATAAGGCCAGAAGAGGTCATTGGGTATATTGCAATTTTCTCCTTAAGTAACATGAACCAAACATATATTCTACTCGTTTATTTGTATCCGATGAACTTTACATGATTTTTTTCATTGGATGGGTAGACTTTTTTCTTGTTATACAAAAAGCATGGCAGATTTACGTTTATATGGATAATTACTTTTTATATACCAATACCAAGGAGTTTACAGGCAATTGCATGTACGTTGATGTTGGGTGACATCACCTTAAAGTAGTAACATAAAACCAGAATTTCCAAAGTCATACAGCAGCAAGTAAAATTGGCCTAAAACCAAACATATGCAAGGGCACATAAAACATGAGTAAATCAATAATATATCCTAGTAGACAGTTTTGGGTTTTTACTAAAAACATATTTTTGATTTTGTAGAAGTTTTTTTTTTTTACAGTAGCGCCCCTAAATAGATTATTGGCACCTTCTTAACATATGTGTACTACTCTAAATTACATTTCTTGGAATTTTTATGGTTACCGGATAGTGTTTATTTAATTTAAACCCAATAGAACATGCTTACATATTCATTACATCGAATTAATAATTCAGTCACGTCATGACATTGCTTGTGACTGGTTTAAACAGTCAATATCTTGTACCGAAAGTCGAGTTCAAATATGTTTCCAAGTTATTATACTGCAATAAAAACATATTCTGGTTCTCTTTCCCCCTTAACTATTTAAACTGTATATATAATATTCATCTACAATTACTATCTCTGCCAAGTAACTGCGTATATGCTAAATACACTCTTTCCATAATTTGTTTTGCACAATACGAAGACAAAAATATGTAACTTATTCGTAACCACCTTGTCGTCAATTTATTTGGACAACAACATAAGTTCCACAGAATATGTGCAATTTTTTTGTATAGTTTCTTAAACCAATACTAGCACAAATTTGGACATGTATTCAGCAATATGATAGATTAAAAATATCCAAAAATATAAAATAATACATTTATCATAAATTACATAAAAAAATTAAGTATGAAGCCTAGGTCGAAAACAATATGTTGCAAGACCGTCAACCCCGAAGGAACACGTGTTATAGCCGACAAGCTGGTAGCGGATCATAAAGTGATTGGCCCAATATTGATTGCTTTACTGGCACTCTGAGTGAATCAGGGGAAATTACCTGAACCCACGTTGAGGAACCGAAAATTCACAATTAGACTCGATGCGGATAGTTAAAAAAGCCGTCTAAATAAGGATAAATACATTAGACCAATTGAAGAATTAAGATTATGATCAAACAATTCTACTTGGCCGTACTGGTCTCATGTGAACCACATTAGCCAATAGCCGACCTATATTATTGTTTTTATTTTGGACTAAAATATGGAGCGCAACTATACTGATATACACGATAAGCCAGAGTCGCGAAAAAGAAAAAAGGAATGAAAACAGCTAATAAAGACACGGATAATAATGTATAAACCATAATGAACAAAGCCTTGCGTTTCTTTAACTTGCTAACAATATATTATATATTCATTGATGGATGGTTAGAGGGTATTTGGCCTGCATTCTATAACTATTGTACTTTATTACAATGTCCAGTTCTTTGTTGACACTTGATTATAATCATCAGTGCTCCGATCTTTCTCCTATTGAGAATAATGAGAAATGTTTAGTTATTTGTAATAATAATTATAACTATTACATACACCCAGCGGTAGCATCTCTCACTGATCGTTTACACTGTGCTATTACCACAAACTCACCAATGCATATCAAGGCAGGAGTCTCTCCTCAATTTGTGGAAGAATACTTTAGACAACCGAGGATAGAATTATCATACACTCCTTCTTTTACATCAAACTTGTCTGATCTTTTTATTGTAGGCGGAGTAGAGCTAAGTGCTCCATCTATCGCTAGCCTAGCAGGATATACTTCTAAAAAACACCTAATTGGAGCCCCCAAAGTATGCAGAGAAGTCATCAAAATTACTGCGGATTATTATAAAAAATAATTTAAATAACAAAAAATGAAGAACAAAACCTGATAACCTGCATTACGTATCAATTTGATACTTAAAAGTCAAAAATAGCTTTGTACTGACAGTTTTTGGTCCCCCTATTCTGGTATTTACCTTGCCAATTTTATGTGATATTATCCTTCAACAGAATGTTTATAAGTCAACCTGCTGGGACTTTCTTGTTGATTAAACGCGACATGATTGTAAATATATATATTCCTTTGCTATGAAGAGGTTGGAGAGAGTAGTTTCCTAATAGGAAAATACCAAAATATGTTGTATCATCTAATCGATTAACCCTGCACCTATGCACCGAATAGTTTTAGATTTTTAGTGTCAAAACTATATTGTTGGAAAGATTTTGTCTTCAACCTGTTAAGCTTTGCATTTAAACTATTAGTAAAAATATTTAAACATTGTTGATTGTTATTGTAGAAAGGTAAATTATCCGTCAAGAATATGTTGTGTGCTCAGTTGGCTGAAAAGGAGCTACTATTGAATTCGGTATTTATGCTATAGCCTCTTTAATGAAATGAATTTGATATTATTTTTTATTTTATTTGTTCAATAAATCTCTCTTGCATTGGCAAATCTTTAATCTTTGGGAAAACATCTATTTTACTACTTCTTGTACTAGAGGCCATTGCAATATGTTACAAGATGGCTAGCCATAGATGAATAAGAAGGCTTGATCGAAGCCCAGATAATAAGTAGATCGATTCTTTTGTCATAGTATTCAGTATATGAACACTATTACGTCAACGAGAAAATGTGCTAATTCACCATCTATTTCTTTTTCTTTTGGCTCTCTCTGACGCTCAAGCCAATGGGAGAGTGTTACAAGATCGTTAATCGCAATTGTACCTTTAAATCGTAAGTACTTAAAATTGAAGTGGCACAGGATTGATTAGTTGCATATATCTTCAACCTGATAGATTCGTTAATGGAGCATCTGTAAGTTACGCCAACAAGATAGCAAAACTAGAGTTAAGATATGATGAGAAAAGAGTGTAAAAGAAAACAAAAGTCCATATTAAAGGTCCTCGTCGCAGACATTTGCGATACTCCTTGGGGGTGAGGTGTGCGTGTAAAACTCTACACATATTCTACAAAGAAATAGTGACTTCTAATACAATATAAGAATGAATGCGTCGTTATAATTATTATCAGGAAAGTTCCACCTTGAATTTGATTTCTGAACCTTCATCTGTTATTTATAGCAGCTATTTTTGAAATGTTGGTGGGAATTTACTGTAGATGCTTGATTGCACAATAATCAATATCCTTTGGATACATAACATTGCAAGGTTAGAATACTGTCCTTTGTATATACCTTTGTGATTAATAAAACCATAGATAGTATTGCCATCAGTGGGTGCAAAATATATTAGTTACCAATTCGAACAGTTTCTATCCCTTGTAAACATGCGTGCTAGCACATTTTCTCGTAAATATTTAACTTTTTCATTCTGTAACCCACTATATTTTTTTAGTTATTAATAACCACTGGTTAAAACCAGACCAATAAACCATAGTCAACCAATAATATGCCAGAGATACTACAACATGTACTAAATTTTTGTATGCTTGCCCAACCAATCACCATAGGAAAGCAATGCATATTTACTTTTTAGCCTGTACAAGAGAGAGTACCTTTATAAATAAAATAGTACATAGTAGTGAATAATAGTAAATCACAAATAAATAGAATATATATTTATATTCCAATAAATAATAGTAGGAGGAGAGAGAGGTAGTGGGTTGATATAGGAGAGGACACATTCAGGGGAAAGGATAAGAAAAGTAAGAACCTGGAAAAGATAGCTCGTAGGTATATATATATAATGGCCTTATGTGTCTGTTGTTGTTGCTGTTATATGATAGCATGTCGCCTTTTGTATAGTTTCTCTTTACATTGTTTTTAAAAATTCGGGTACGGATTTCAATGAGATTTTAGCCGTAGGTCCGGAGTCAACGGCTTTTATACCTATATATATATACATATTTAATTTTGTTTGTTGTTATTAAGACTCACAGACTTGTCTATTTTCCGTATTCTTATCCAACAATCACCAATCGTGCATATCTTTCAAACAAGCATCTACGACCTCAATTATCATCAATTCATACATCATTCAACAATCTAGAGTACCATGTATAGGGAATATACAGAGCCCAGTTGCTCGTTTAGAGGCTGTTTATATATAAAAATGCTTACAAAGTAAAAGGGGGGTGGTTGACTGCCGTGGAAAGGAGGGAGCTAAGGAACGAAAAACTGAGGAGTTCCAGGCGATGGAGGAGGGGTTATAGTTATATAAAAAGAATTAGTATTATTTTGACTTGGTTCAATATCTAATACCACCACTTCCTAACCATCAACCATCAATCAGTAATCAAGATGGCCCTGGTACTTCTTAACATCTTGCTGTGCCTCTCACATGTCACAGGAGATGAGGGCTTGGGAAATAAATTTAAAAGTCTATCAGGTTACTTTATGCAAGGTATGACTTGGAGTTGACGGACATTACATAAAAGAATAATGTTGTATTATGGTACCTATTGAGACAGAAATAGAGGTTAGCATAAGTCCGGAATAAAGAAGGGAGAGGAGAGGAGGATGGGTGGAATTGAGAAAGGAAAGGAGAGTAGGACACAGAACAAACCAGATATATGGGTTTGGGGATTTCTTTTTTTATATATAGACGCCTAGAAATAGGTCAGAGATATATAAGCAGGCGAGAGCAGGTTGTATGACACACGGCCACTCCACTCGCCCCTGTATTCTAGATTTTAAACAGCCAGCCAATACCCCTTCACGACTGGGCGCTATTTTACCCACTTGGAATGACTTGGACCTACAACTTAGATCATTGGTAGGTCCCTCTTTATGGCTATTCTATTGATGTAGAACGTGTTTACATTTAAAATAGTACTCTCGTTGGCTATTGGACTATGGAAGAATACGTCAAATATACTATACTGTCTGGTAGAGCATGTGGGTAGTAATAGGATTATGTGATTTTATATTTTTTATATCTACATATATACGAGTATAGTTGTGTGCCTGTGTGTATAAAAAGGAGATATAGGGGGCTATGGGAAGGACATGAGGTTCGGCTAAGGAGACCAATCAACACGAGGAAGAATGATTAGAGTGGGACCATAGGTTGTGAGACGATTGATATGAATAGGAAAGATATCATGGTAGTAGCCAATGATTGTATGGGAGATAATATGACAAATCACCTTGTTAAACCAAAGTAATGATATTAGTTCAATGATATAGGTAGGGAAGGAATGGTAGAGAGGTTATAGGCTGCTATATAATTAACCAGTAATTGGCGTTGTAGCGTATGCCCGGTTAACCAATTAGTAGACAATTGGTTATTTGGATGCAGTCAATATTCAGTATTATGATTCTTAACCAATAGTGTCCTTCCAGAACAAGGATGCCAAACTACTTTATCTGGTACGTCATGGCGAGGGCATCCATAATGTAGGTAGGCTATGATATAATTGGACCAATGTCCTCCTTAATGCTTAATGTAGGTAGGCTGTGATATAATTGGACCAATGTCATCCTTAATGTAGGTAGGTTATGATATAATTGGACCATAGTCATCCTTAATGTAGGTAGGCTATGATATAATGGGACCATGGTCATCCTTAGTATACCCTATTCCTGATATATTCCCTTACTGTATTATCTGTATGCTCTCTATGCCATATACCCAGTTTATATACCCCCTGTATATCCTTTACTTATATATTGCCTTATTACGATGCATTGATAATAGTTGATAGTCAACAAAAGATCGATAGAGAAAAAAAAAAGATAATAGGAGATAGACTTTGTAAATGTATATGCCTGCAAGGGTATGGTAGGGAGGGGTGATAGACAATGCTTGGTTAACCGTGATGGTTATGCTGTTTGCCTAATAATATCTTGCTTCAGCCGAGGCAACCTATGGTACTGCAGCCTGGGATGCGAAGTATGCCCTAGACCCTATGTATACTGATGCACAATTGACGGACTTGGGAGTACAGCAGGCCCAGGGCCTTAACGCTGTGGTAATGAACGAGGTAGGTCCACCCTGTATATAGTGGACTGGGCCAAACTGAAGGTGCCCATAGAGTGGGATAGGGCACTAATTATTGTCTGTGGTGTGTGAGAGAATGACGAAGAGAATCAGAATGATAAAGATGGGCCAGGGTGCGGAGAGTAAGACGGGAAGTATCGTAGGACTAAGGACAGGGCCTAGTCATGACCATTTGTATCTATCCACCCAATTCACACATGTGATCCTAGGTAAAGGAAGGTCTTTATCTAAATCTGGTTGTGTCCTCCCCTCTCACTCGCACCCTTAACACTACGGCCTATGTGTTTCAAGGTCTGGGTGACAAGGTACCTTTTATCTTATCCGGTTATTTCCTCTTTCACTACACACTGCCTTATGGGTTCTTCCTTGATTTCTTTTGCTCTCTGTCCTATTAGAAGGGGGGGTGGGGCAGGGGGGGGAGAGATTTCAATAAGTCTTGGTTCTACAAGACTATTGGCTGGCCATACAATGTGTTGTAAATTGGTGGTATACCAGATCATACCCCACGGCACTGGCATATTATAAGCCATTATGTCTATATAGCACTATATATGATATATCCCTTCTCTGTTTATGCATACACCGTAACCGGATATACACTATGTATTTATACCTACTTCTAGGCATGTTGGTACTAATTTCGGTAATAATGTCAATATCACAGACGTTAGTAATGGAAGGATGTCGTGAGCTGATCGGACTACACACATGTGATAAACGTAGCTCTATTAGTCAGCTACAGCCCTTATACCGCACCTTTGACTTCTCTCTAATTGCCAATGATTCCGATGTGTAGGTTACCCTGTTCCCTACGCTGTATATCTATCTCCTATTATGTTTTTGCTCTGACCTAACCTGCCCCTTTGCCCTTTTGCAGGTTATGGGGAACTATGGATGAGAGCCATGACGAGGTAAGGGGGAATGTAGACTGATTATGATTGGGCCAAAGAGCTGATTTATACCTAACACCATTGGCGGGTTCATAGGCACGGATAAGGGCCTCTAAATTTCTTAACGAATTATGGCTGCAGGCCGGTAGGTGAGAAGTATTTACTAGATAAGATACTGGGGAAACGAGAGGGCAGGGGTTATCTGTGCTTCGTGTGTATGTATGTATAGGCTATAGTAGGTGTAGGCCTGAGGTATCTGCCAGATTTTGCCTACTATATGTAGGGAGGTGGTCTGTGTAAACTGGTAGTCTTGGTAGCTATAGGAGAGAGCTCTGCGATGTGATGGGTGTATACAGGGTTATAGCACCTAACGGCGTGGTATACTCCCATCTATGGCCCTGCTATCTAGTGGCCCTTCTTATGGGCTTGCCAACACACACTCTCTCCGAGTCTTCTAATAATGTCTTCTACTGACCAACTAACTTTTTATTGAATAATGTGATAGATACGTTACTGTTATTTTAGTACCTTTGCGTAGTTCCTATAATATATTCGGACCTAATTTTTCCTTCGTTGGGGTGGTGACAGGCCCAAAGGTACGCTACATAGCGGTGGTTACCCACAATAGTTTTATCCAGGCCCTCTTGGCAGCCGTGGGCCATGTGCCCTACTACCCTAAGAACATTGACCTGATCCCTGTGGTTATTACCAGGTAGGTTCTAGTCTAGCTGCTGACATACGATCTTTCCCATACCTTGCTCTATCTCTTTGACTATGCCTTATTGAATGTGGCTAGCTATGGGTTAGATGCTGGTTGGGGAATAAAAATTATTTCAGTCTCTGTGGTACCTATTTATTGACTGGTTGGGAACTCAGGGTTGCACCAGTTAATGACAGCAGTGAATTAGTTAATGAGGGCCGGGAATTAATTGATGCTTCACTTATTATGGTGAGTGGGTGGGCTGGTATGACATAATAGGTCAAGGGCTGGCTGGTGTGCTTGGAGGTAGAGGTCTATTTACTGCTCTTGACGCATAATTATAGATACCATTCAATACCCAACATGACGTTGGTTGCATGTTGGCCCTGGTGCGGCTTGGTGTTACTGCCTAGGAACTAATACTTAGCCACCAAAGAGAGATTAATGACTGTGATACGTTGTTATTTTGTATGTGTAAGAACAGTAAGAACACCCACTAAGGGGTATGTAATTAAACACTACTCCCTCTGTTTACTCTTAACTTACTAACTTATCTTTATCTTTTACATCTTTATTTTCCATGCACAGTATATTTTCTCTTGCATTGTCTGTCTTACTGCCCTGGGGTACATATACTGGAATTACTCGGCGTTATCATATAACCGATTGGAGAGACAGTGCTGAAATCCAGTGTCCACTGATGAACAGGAGATGCAACAAGAAGGAACGTGATCGGTCGTTTGAACAAAGGGAAAGTGTAGTGGTAAAGGAGAATGAAGAGATTATTATGGTTTCATTGGTTGTCGGGGGTAGATGTATAGTAGTATTGGAGAGAGGGAGAGGTAGATTATTGATTAAAATTGCCTGGACCACTGGAACGAATCGTTTATTTACATATTCCTACAGGATAATTAAAGTACAATCTATCCATAGATATATTGCAAATACCCCTGTGAATATATATTAGGTCCTGTTGCAGGTTTTGCCATCTTTATTATCATTTAGCCACATGTACACAATTTCCTTCTATATTTCGATACATATTTTGATTTTTCCCGCATTTCTTTTTATTGTTTTGGATTTCACTTTAATAAATGTAATGGCTGTAATGCCTGATATCTAGGTGCCTAGCTTAGATAAGTGCACAAGAGATACATACACCCAAGGCACACACTTCTTGACACACTCGGAGGTATACAGAGCTCTTTAGACAGTGAATATGGTCACATTGGTTAAATAAGGCAGGAGAAAATATTATACGTTCCACCCCATACCTCAAGATGCAGAATAATGACCAATATGTGATGATAAGAGCTACATTGCATAAGCCATTTAGGTCTATACTGTATGACTCATATATGAGGGTTGCATGGTTATTAAAGACCTATGTTATTGCTGACTATAATATTACCATGGCACATTGGCATGCTTATGAGATTGTCAAATGGTAACATTTTACAGAAAGAAATTAAATATAAATACCGTGCCAGTCAATCACTTGGCCAGATGTTTCTCCACCAATTCAACATACACAGCCTTCTTTTCTTTAGCCCTGTGCCTTATTCCTTGGTCTTTCAAATAGGCCTTGAGCAGGTCGGTAGATAGCTTATCCCACTGTGCCATGAAAGAGGAAGGAGGTTAGAGGGACCATCTGTATGATTCTCGTAATGAATCATACTAGGTCAAGAGATGCATCGGCAATGACCTGGTTGGCTCCATGTTACATTGCATTGGCTATAATCTAGCGATTAATCCTTAGAAGAGGGACATAATTGAACCTTTTTAAGCTTTACGATTAAACCATCTTTATTGGCCAGACCCACCTTGAAAATGTAGGCTGCACCATTGGGGCCTACACACTAGCTCACATACCGTGCCAACTACATTAGTAAGACCATAGAGAGAACATATAGAGGTAATATACCAGTACATTCTTTACTCGTTTCCTACCCCTTACCTTGGCTTGGCTTGCTAACAATGGCACCTGGGTAATGTCAAGGTTCTTAGCTATTTTGAGTCGTTTGATTGGCTTACTGTCACCCCTCTATTGTACCCACCAATTCCGTGGAGGTCAGGATTATATTAAGGTAATACATTAGTAGTTACAGGATATGACTGATGACCGCAACATGTTATATCTGATTTCTAGGCAGCTATTGGGATATTTGTAAAATACACAGTACGCAGGACAGCCCAGCAACTTGCGGCTAACAGTATAATTCAACTTCATAATAAAAGGCTTGGCCATATGTTTTCATAGTCATTTTAAAGTAAAACCCACAACATATAGGGAGAACATTAAAGGAACAGAAAGACTGATATAGTAAGAGTGAGTAGCAGCCATTGTAAAGCACTCGCCTCTTTTGTGGCATGTTTTGCATTGGTTGGTTTTATGATATTTGGCTTTTCGGTTTCACTGTGAATTATTGATATGCGTTAGTATAATTTTCTTAGTTGCTGAAGCAGTATACAAGTAACTAAGGATCGATGTGTGTTATATAGTATGAACGGCATATGGATTGGGGAGAATGAACATGGAAAAGAGTATAGTTGGGAGAATAGATACAACCCAGTACAGTTAATACTGGCCATCTCTTTATTCCTTTATTAAACACGATCAAATATGCACAGTAGACTTGGCATACTCTCTATTATAATATCAGATTAAGGTAAACATGCTGATAAACAAATTTTATAACCTATATCCTAACACTCACGTTATGGACCGAGCTGGGTCTGAACCATCCTGAGACCCTGATATGCACTGTCCTAGCTCAATCTCACTGGAACACCTTGTAGCAATAGTAGGGATAGGGCTAATAATTGTACCAGGTTGAGTGCTGGTAAACACTGGCCCGACATCTTCCTTGCCTCCCTTTAAATTCTTAGGTTTTCCCGATACCTTCCTCTTTGCCTTGGCAAGGGTTTTGCTGGTAGACCCCTTAGTGGGAGGTTTATTGGCAACTAATGCTGGCCTTGGACCCACATTAATAGGTATCTTGCATGTGGCCAATGATTTTTTTCCACTGTAATTGATCACAGGAACCACATTGGCCTTCGAGGGTTTTTGGGAAGGTCTTGATCCTGATTGGGTCTGGGTCAGTTGCGCAACCTATGAGTATTCACTTATCACCATCATGTGGATTCTCTTCTGTTTCCCTCAATGACAACTGATTATCTTTAATTATCTTTAGTTATGGACTCGGTGCATATTTCCTTAATATACAATACAATGCCCAGCTTTTAAAGACCAGACACTAATAGAAATTGTGTTTGATACTAAATGGTCTGTTCTACCATATTTCATAAAACAGACAGCCCAATCAATAACTAAACAACTTATAGTAGTCATACCTATCTTTGCAGGCCTAATGGGGGCTCGGATACAAATTTTAATAGGAGGGGCTTGAGAGGTAATAGATTTGCTGGTGGATAAAGGTCAGTCTACTAATACCCAGGCCAACCTTATTGCCAATAGGTAAAACGATTGCTAATTACCTCAAGCATGGTAGACTGGCCTTAATCTGCGACGACCATGATCCTGAAGGATGTGCGGTTACCATGTTAATAGCACCCAATAATTTCCTTGCATACCCCTACTAATACATAGTAACTGCAGATGTATACCTTTATCTACTAGTACATAAAGATTAATAACATAAAAAATAATCTGTGCACACATCATCTAATGAAAGCTTATAATGTAATAAAAAATACACAACTGCGCATGCATAAAAATTAAAACGCAAACAGACCCGTACACCCATCCAAAAATAATAATTATGAAAATAAAAGAAAATCCTACATCCACTGTAATGCAGCGGTGATGCTCAACCCTATATACTATAAACAGGCCTGCTCCCTGAGTACCCCAGGATAGTATGCATAGCTAGCCAATCATGCCTATTATAACAGCTACCCAAACTCTAGCTGCCAATGCACTTACCCCAATTAGTATTCTCCTCAGTCTTGCTTCCTAACCTGGGTGAAGTCCATTTTTCTACCTTGGCACCTTTCTGAATATCCTGCCTATGTATGGCGAACATGTAATTAAAATGGATATATTTTCCTCTATACGAGATATCTCGAGATAGGGGTAGGACCTTTCCCATTTAGTAGTATATAAATTACATAATTAACAGGATGTACAGGTAGCAGCTGGTGTCCAATAGGCATATTACCACTAATGAAGGTCAGTTAAACTGACTGTGTATGCAGAAGCTGATATTATAGAGTGCACTCAAAAATGAGAAAGAGGTGGCATACTTGCCGTATACTATAAACGACACATCGTCATTGGATCAGTTTTTAATATTACCCTGGCCCTTCAATAGCATTTAACCATATAATGAAAGAAAGGGAGTGTGAATGTGGTGCATAAAAACGGCCTTGCTCTGGTCAACAATTTTTATAGCTATAAAAGTATCATAAACCTTACAGGCCATGTGCATATAGTTTATGCAACAATAGACAAGTAGGCAATCATATTAGTTTTACTTGCAAACTGTTGCACCACTCATCACACTTACAAGGCTTCAAGGACAGTTTTGTGTTCTCTCACAGGGGGCTTGTTGTCATTGGCTACCCGTAAACCCAGTCAGTTCTATGAATATATCTATTAAAATACGCATTTTTTATAATCCAATCAAAAACTCTTTTTCTCTCAGTTACCTATTGTATGTCCCGACATGTATTTCTTTCCTCTGTCATTCCTTTATCTTCTTTGCCCTATTACCCTTCTTCCCTTTCATGTATGCCTAGGTTCTATATTGTATTCCCCCCAATCATACAGCCCTGTGTTTTGGTAATATAGACCTGGTGATATCGAAGCCTGCTTCAAAGCCACAGATAAACGGTGAGGCACTGGGTTAAAAGTGACATCTTTACCCCACAATTGGAAAGTAGATAGATTACTCATAAAGCCCTGTATATGAATTATACAATTAGAACAGTAGTATGATGGTGTATTTTTACATTATTATTAATTGTAGGGAAATGGTTTGTGCCTATATAGAAGGGGCTTTTACATATGTGAATATAGATGTGTCCTGGGAGTATAAGTATGCACCCATTTATAATGGCATGGGAGGATAGAGGTCACATAGACGTAATTACATACAACCCCTATGCACCTTGGCTATTTCTTCGGCCTGTCGGTAACCATGAACTAGATGTAGAGGTTGCTGTAGCAGCCCATACAATGGAAATCTGCATAATTCCCTGCTTTAATATGCCCACCAGAACCAGTAATTCCCAAAGGTAGAAATACCCTAATATATAATCTATTCCCATTCATATCTTTCATAGCTAATACTCTTTCCCAGGAGTAATATATATATAAACTTCATCCTTAAATAAAGTTACTAGTATGGAAAGAAGGACTTACAATTAATATACGAAAAATATAATATATTTAGTATGTATAACATGTATACAATATATGAGATTGTAAGATGGCATACGTTTCGGGGGTGTCATTCTGATGGCCTGGAAAGACTACAGATACATATACAGACGGAGGAGTGGAAGGTAGGGGTATATTGTACTGTAAATGGATGACACGTAAGGGATAATACTACGGGTATTAATAATTTAATCTGCTCATTTTCTCCTTTTTTACGTGACGATATGGCTATATTTTATTAGCTTATAGTAATATTATGTCTCCGGGTCATATTATGTCTCTGGCCATGGGATGCACACATTGAAAAATCATATATGTTAATAGGCATACATTTATGCAAATGCATACAAACTTCTTACTAAGCCATACGATTAATCGTGTCAATGCCAATATATACCACTAACATTATTGATACACGATATGCAACCATAGTATTTTTTGTGGTAAAATAAACATCATATGCATTACACTGTCTAGTTCACCCACCATGTCTAACCAGTAAGTCTGCATGTCCGTCCAGGTGTGGAAGGGGCATTGACTTGGAATGTCCAAGGTGATAGTAGCTATACGGGCCTCATGGCAGGTTGGTAGCACATAGCATTGCAGACCCTCTAGGTTGTCACCTAGAACCAACCCTGTGGTCTGTAGTTGCCGCTGTAGAAGATTGCTAGACAAGTAATCATTAAGCTGTAACAGTTGTTATTAAGGATGTTATATACTTGACTGCCCCATTGGACCCCTGTGGGCTTAGATAATTACATTACGTACCTGCATGGCATAGATCACACAGGTTTGGACATCCAGTAGAACGTTGATGCCACTTCCACTAACTTGTATCCGCATGCCTGCCACATCACCAATGCTTCATTAGGTAGGAATAAATGAATGTAACTATATTCCATTACCTAATACCTGAATATAGTAAACCATACTTATGCTATCTAATACCTGCATTAAATATTTCAAAACAAAAAATATTACCAATTGCAGGACGTTTTCCTGACGCAGGCAGGAATGGTCCACGAACGTAAAGCTGTTAAAAGCAGTTTGAGTTACAACCATGTACAAGTACATGCATGTATACAAACATAGAATGAGTATAGACAGACACTCACAAAGACGCGCATATATATATGCTTGCTGTTATACACAACTTGATGCCTTTTTTAATTAAACTAACGCTGCAATAATATGTTTTACCTGTGCAATTGATAGCCACTGGTGGGAGTCCAGTTGCATGGCCAGGAGAAACTTCAGACAGGATTCCACCACAAGAGGTGGAGGGTTGGGAGAAAACTTGACATTAAACTGTAGAAATCCCGTTATTAATTAATTTTTAATGGTTGTTTTGTGAACAATGTATTTATAGAAGGCTATTCAAAGTTTACACAACATCTTATTCGCTTATGTATTCATGGGCTATGATTTGTATTTTCTGTTTGTTTAATCGTTATTATAATATAAGGGTGCTTATGAAAATGTAAAATCCAGAGTCAAAGAAGATACATGGTGTATGTGAAAGTTATTAAAAAACAAAGAATTCTCTTACCGTGTGTTTTTGCTTTTTGACCATTGTATTTAGATTTTTAACATTTTTCTGCTATGGGTAGAGATTTTTAATATTAATATATATTAAAGTTAGATTAACTCTTTTCATCACCTTTATCAGGATCATTTCATGTGTTGAAAAATTAAATGTATTTCATCAAGGTAGACTCTTTTTTATTTGTTTGTTTATTTTCATATTTTAGCATTACATTATTCCTTTTTTTTTATTTTGTATATGAACACTTTTTATTTTCATTTTTTTACTTTTCTGTTTTTATACCTCACTCACTCTCTCTATTTATCTTTCTCTCTCTTGCTTAGTTGTAATTAAAAAACCACACATTAAAAGAAAGAACAAAAAAAATAAAAATGCCTAAATTGAAAATAGACATTTTATTTAAAGATTTTTTATTTTGACAGATGCAAACATTTTATATGTAGTCGATTACCATACATAGCAGTTGAACTAGGGAACGGCTGGCATCATTGGTCAGTGGAGAGGCTAGTACCATACCCCGTTGACTGCTTATCAACGTTTTAGAAAAAGAAAACGGGCTTGTAGTCACATCTGATGCTCTTGGTAGTCAGTACTCTATTTAACCACATTTCGACAAAGTTTGTCGTCTATGTATTTTTATACTCGGTGGATGAGTGCTATGTGTGTAAGTTTTGAGCGTATATATAGCAACAAAATTATAGGTATATGTATACAGTTTTGGCTTTTTACAACGCATATGCCCAAAAAATGTATTAAAATTTTCTGGGTAAACATATGCATGCCTCTATTTCTACGTATACTTCCATGGTGTTCAACTGGCCTCGTGATAATGAAACTAACTGTTAAAGAGAGAGCATATCGTTTTGGCATGTTAAATCAATGAAATAACGTGTAAAATGTGCTATTTTTTTAAAAAAAACAATAGATCTATTGTTTATATATATATAATACTATACCGTTAAGCCTACATGCAGTTTTGAGGCGAACGACAGCCCAAGCCAAGTCTGGCCATGTAACCTCTGCACGAAACAATATGGCCATATTTATATCCGATTATCTTGAAAGCTACGTGAAAATAAAGCTAGCGCTAGTCTTCCAGTCTCGTGATATCTTCTAGCCAATTCAATATTAACAATAATATGTCCGCTGTTGGCTACACACCTTTACGAAGTCTGTGAATTGTTTTCTAATGGGTCATTGTAATCTGTAGAATGGTTGCGCTACCCAGCTATGGTCGACGGTATTATTAAATATTATATTCCCGCCCGTATTAAATTATTGATCCAATGATTAGATTAAGTATATCATAGTTATTGGTAAAAAATCACACAGAGGATGATATTGGTGCTATCATTGGATTTCCTAGTTTACGCTCTCTCTCAAAGACAAATGGCATTGATAACCCTAATATGTTAAATCAAGAAGAAATAATATAGTTCACGTTAGAAAACGTAATCAAACCTGTAAAGAATTTTTTTTGAAAGATTTTCTTATTTAACGTAAACTGGGAAAGAAGATCGCTTTACAGTCCTTGTTTCA
>NAOQ01000142.1:0-34978 GCA_002751075.1 Ichthyophonus hoferi | reverse complement strand
TTGATAACCCTAATATGTTAAATCAAGAAGAAATAATATAGTTCACGTTAGAAAACGTAATCAAACCTGTAAAGAATTTTTTTTGAAAGATTTTCTTATTTAACGTAAACTGGGAAAGAAGATCGCTTTACAGTCCTTGTTTCATATCACCGCACACCCGATCTGGTTAATCACTATGTATAAAATCATTTTAAAAGGAATTATAAATAGATGACATGGCATACCAGAGAGGATAAAATATAGTAGGCTATTTAAGATTAACATAGCCGCTGATGGCTCTAGATAGCAGGGGATTGGGGGGGGTATATACTGAAATGGTGCGAGCAATCCTGGCTAGCCACTCTCGGCGTCATATGGGAATTTCTTTCTACTGCCCTGTTACTTGCTTGACGTACACATACTTGCTTAGTCTAGATACGCATGCAGCTCATAGCTCCATTATCCATGTAAATCAAGGGAGCATAGTTATCAACGATATCGCAAAGGCCTAATGCATAAGATATATTATTGGCTAGTTTTGAATTTGTTTTAGGAATACCTAACTTGCAAATACCGTATGTATTCAACACAACCTGATGATCAGCAAATAAGAGCAAGCCTTGATTGATTTTTTAAAAAAAAAATTGCAACATCTGACTATTATTATTTTACTTACACTGGAAAATTAAAGTATGGAGAGGCGTCTACATATATCAAACAGTTTTTGTCTACCTGACGAGTTGCTACTTGCTATTTTTCAAAATCTGGATTACATAGAACTCTGTCGGGTAGAACAGGTAAGCAAGGGTTCTCCCCTAACCTCTACGTTTCCTTTTATTTACAAGTCTTTTTGCAAACGTCACACGGTATATATTCGGCTGGTTTGATGTCTCTGTTGTAGTCTATACAAATTATATTTATTTTATTACCTACTTGTTCATTATTTTTGAAGGAAATAATCAATGGCTTTTACAGCCTGACTTTCTAAGGCCTTTGTTAATGTTAGCATGGCTGATGTAACATTTCTACTACTGTTTTGTTATGTTTTATTATTATTTTGCTTTAACGTGGATTCGCAGGTGTGCAGATACTGGTTTCTCCTAATAAGGTATTCTGGAAATCAAATATGGAGAAATTTATTCAATGAAAGAAAATTTGAGAGCCACCAAGATATCGTCAACTACTTGCAAGGTTCTTGGAAAAAAATATACATGTATGATATTCCTCCTCGTGTCATGTTTTCTATTGTCGTTCTTGATAGGTATATAAGAATATTACTTTCTATCTCAGATGTTTGAAGCTCATCTCTGACAAAAATACACTCTTCTGATAACAGGCATCATCATAATATTGAGTATAATTGGTTAGCTGGTGTGTACAACCAAGTACGCAGTTACAACGACCTAGTTGATGTTAAAAAGAACCTGGCATTGACCAATCACTATAGCTTAATGAGGTACGTGATACTTAGAGTACTGTACTTTAGAATCAAAAAACAGTGCTTATGACTTCATAGAGGATCAATGCTATTTATGTGTTTTTTGCTACCATCAAAGACCTTTTTGAGGGTTCAAGAAATAAAACACAAATGAAATATCAACAAAACCAGGGGCACCTGCTAGGTCATGAGCATTTATACATAGCCTTGAAAAATGAAAGAGTTTTTCATATAAATTTTCTAAAAGGTATTTGAAATATATACACATGGTTACCAAGGTTTGGGCATATTTGTTGTAATAATGACACTGTAATTTAGATATACATGTTCAACTTCGCCGTAGTATTCATAAATGCATATACACTCATTTTGTACCACAGGGAAGATCCATGTCGGATGAGTACATCCCAATGGGGGCTGGTTCTGCAACATCTTGTTTGATATATATATATTGTGCAACAATCTGCAGTAGTTCTAGTGACTTGCCTACAGATTTTGGTGGCTTAAATTAGATGTGGTTCAAAAGTATCTCTTGTTGGGCTAGCAATAAAGATAGAACTTAGCTCTAATCCGCCTAAAATAGAAATATGAGATCAGATTGCTGTAAGAAAAGTGTTGGAAATAATAAATAGAGACAGGAGTGTTCCTGTAACCTATATTCGTTTAGAAGGAGAAAAAACGGCAAATCAAATAAGGTGCGTTTTAACGTATCACTTTGCGCACGGGAAGTACAGGTATGCTAAGACACATTTTTATTATTAAGCAAGTCAGCAGTACTTGGCTTAGGCAGAATACCTAAGTAATGTGCTATCTGGACCCTAAACATACGATTTGAAATGGATTATTATAAAGTTGCAGGATTTCTACCATTGGCTGGTTCAATTTTGAAAGATCATCTTGGATTGCCGTTTAATACCAATAGATTGTACTAGCTATTTTTCCAGGCTACATATGTAATAATAATAGCTAGTAATATTACAAATGTATAGCTATGTAAAGAAATAGCTAAATTATTTAAACACTCCTGTTTTAATACTTTTCCTAGGTTTCGGTAGACTATTTTACCTAGGGCATGAAAATATGAAAAAGGAATATCAAAGGAACCTTGACATGGTGACTACTTAGCTGTAGGCTTGTCTCTTATTAAGTGAACTAGATAATTCCGGATAAAATTCAAAAGTGACTGTGGCATGGTATCCATTTTTTTAAAAAACAGAAAACATTTCATCAAACTGTATGCTAAATGGTTCTGTTCGTTTTATCTCTGTCTCTGGCATCTGGCATCTGGCGGCTAAGGTAGTACCTGGGTGTTGCACAGTTGTTTTGCAAATTACTTTGGTGTCACTTTGAAGCTGGAAATGTTGATAGTTCAAATGCAGATTTGAAGACAGTGTGTAGGCATAATAAAATTAAGTATCCAAACGTAGAGGTCAGTAGATGAATGTAGGGTTGGGGTAAAGTGTTTTCGGCATTCGTGTATCGTTGGCCCAATAGAATTACCAGGTTTTGTGACCATGACAAACTATTTAAGTATTTTTTGCTACCATGTTGAAAATAATAAATAAAGACAGGCGCGTTCTTGTGAGCTATATTCGTTTAGAAAGAGAGAGAACGCCAAATTAAATGAAGAGCGTTTTAACGTACCCCTTGTATACACGAAGTACAGATATGCTAAGACACTTTTTTTTTATTAAATAAGTCAGCAGGACTTGCCTTAGACAGAATGCCTAGGCAATGTGCTATCTGGACCCAAAATATATTGTCTGAAATGGCTTATTATATATTTACAGGATCTCTACCATTAACTGATTCAATTTTGATGGATCATCTTGGATTGCCGTTTAACACCAACAGATTACACTACCTATTTCCCCAGACTGGATATGTAATAATAATTTTTAATAGTATTAAATATTTATAGTTATGTAAAGAAACATCCAAATTATTTAAATATTCCTGCTTCAACAAGAAGGAATATATGATGGTTCTATCTTCAACTGTTTAAAATATTCTTCTATATATTGAGGAGAGACCTCTGCCTTAATATACTTAGGTGTGTTTATGGTAGTAGCACAGTATGAACAATAAGTGAGAGTCACTAAGGCTGGGTGTATGTAATAGTTATTATTGGTATTGAAAGTAGCTAAACAGTTCTCTGTATTTTCAATAGGAGAAGATCTGAGCACTGACGAAGTGAGAGTTACTAAGACTGGGTGTATGTAAAAGTTATTATTGGTATTGAAAGTAGTTAAACAGTTCTCTGTATTTTCAATAGGAGAAGATCTCAGCACTGACGATAATAATTAAATACCAACAAAGAATTAGCCATTACAATAAAATACGATGGTTATAGAATATAGGCCAAATGCTTCTAACCATCAATGATATAAGATATTGCTAACAGGTTGTAAGAAACGCTAAGCTTTTTTTAATAATGGTTTATACGTCATTATCCGTGTCTTTATTAATTGTTTTCCTTCCTTTTATACTTTTCGCTACCCTTGTTTATCATATATGCCAATGCAGTGGTGTTTCATATTTCGGTCCAAAATAGAAAGGCCGTATGGATTCTTATTGTATAATGTGGTTTACATGAGACCGGTAAGGACCACTAGAATTGCTTGATTGTAGCTTGATCTTAATTCATCAATTGGTCTAAAGTATGTGTCCTTATTTGGACGACGTTTTAGTTAAGGTCCACATCATTAGTCTAATTGCTCATTTTTGGTTAGTCTATGTTGAGCGAATCATTTCACCTGATTCAGAACGTCATTAAAACAACTAATATTGGACCAACCATTTCATGATCTGCCTGTCACCAGCTTGTCGGCTGCATGTTCCTTCAGAGTTGGCGGTCTTGCAATACTTAACTCTCAAAATTTACAATTGACTGGAGAAATATTTTTTTAAATGATTTGAGATTCATTATTATTTACAAGGTTGTACGGTATCTCATTAGAGTATTCTGGTAGTTGAGGATCAGAGGGATGGAGTTAGGTATCATTTACTATTTAGGTCATTTAAAAGAGAAATTTAATACAACTAAATATATTATAAAATGGTAAAACTCGGGTCACGACAAAAACATAACAAAAATTATAGTTGCACTACTTAATATGTTCACTTTGTTAACCTCATATTCGTCAACCCCGTCCTCCGAGGGCATGCTGCCAGGGTTAAGAAATTCAATGAAATCACATTAGCTAGTGTTAAAGATAACTGTCAATTAATAACTTTAAAAAAGATCTTAAATACATCGGATTATTTTACTCTATTATACTTGTAGTTTTCATCATGAATAGAAAAATATTTGCATGTATACTACTTAGTGGTATCATCCTACTACAACTATGTATTTGGCATTGCTATATTTATATACGCTATTCAGTTAAGACCAAATGCAGGGATGGTGGCAGTAGAGGGTAGTATAGCAAGGCCAACCTTATACTGTAAAATTGGCTTACCTGTGGTAGTAATATAACGTTTAGCATGTTTAATTCAGAAATTTATAATGTTACACTATTCTATCACCAAGGTTTGGCTATTTGAGTAATCGGCTGTACAAATTAAACCTTATTTAGAAAGAGTATCGGAGTTATGTGCCAGTATTGACTAAGGGTTAGATAAAAGAAATAAAAGCCAATTAAAATTATAGTACTGAAAAGATTCGGCTACATAGAACAGAAATTATCATTCCCATAATATAGGTCATGCCCTCTTTTTAGCTGGATGAATGTCAGCTCTTTCCCAGGAGCTCTCTGGTAATAAAGTTTAATTTCTGGATCAACAAGGCAATATCGTGAAGATTAAATTTGCTTTCCAATATAAATATAAAATAATCCTAATATTTGTCGGCTAGAACTATAATGACACAATATTATCATATCTATATCTAAAGAAATACTGATTGACAATATAGTAGTGATAATACCTGACAAGGCAGAGGGTAATCATAAAATGGTATAATGAATGCAATTAATGTCTTCATAATAGATTAAAATGGAAATTAATTAATATAAAAATAATGCTATAGAAACACTAAGAGTACGAATACAAACCAATGTTGTTTGGACGCCTGGTGCAATCATTATATATATAAATAATTGATTATTTAATTATAACTATGTTTTTGTAAAACATGTGGATTTATATTCGTCATTTTAAAAATAAAAAATAACGTTTAATAATTAAAATTTGAGTCTTATTTATAAAGTCGCTCTTCCAGACTCTTAGAAACAATTAAGATACACACCACAGCCCCCTCTAATAAAGCCAGGATACTTTAGAAAGGTTTAGCTGGGTTATGTTAATAGAAATTTGGATCACATTAAAAAATCCTCTTATGCCTGTGTGGAGAGTAAACAATTTATAGTATAATAAACAAAGAGCAACGGTAGCAGAGTTAATTGGTATTCTTTCTGTTACAAGATTTCCAGTGTAATGTCTTTGATTACAGTTCTAAGGCCAACCTTAGGGAGACCATTGACTATCTCACTGGTTAATTTTAATTTCATAGATTAAAGTTAGAGACTAAATGGCACAGTTTCGACAGATTTAATACACTTAATCTAAATGCTATGACTTCGTAAATAATCCTGAATATTTGGCGCCATATTTCTTGCCAAGTCCTTTTGACGTGTAAATTTAAATTTCCGGTTTTTTGATTCAATAAAGATTGTAAGATTGGTCACATCACCAATTAAACACCATATATAGTAAGCAATCAATCCGCGGTTAGAATCTACTTTGTTTCATTTGCGATTAATAATAACACCAATTAAAATTTCAAACTTCTTTTACTTATTGCATTGCGACCAGGAAATGAGATTGACCTATACGGTCCGTGGAAGAGAATGTGCCGAAATATGACTCAAGGTCTGTATTGTCTAGCCCTTTTCATTTATGCTAATCAGCCAATGGATGACGGTTATTTATTATTCAACGCCAAAGGGACCAATCAGTGAACAGATAGAAATAACAGGCATGTGTCCTAGTGGAGTCACGAGCATCTATCTACTAAGGAGCTGCAAGATTAAATAAAGGAAAAAATAGGTGGCCCATAATGATTGTATGCGGTTCATATATAGTGGGGTAGGAGACAGGTTAAAATGAAGCTTAATTTCTCTTTTCATAAGGCTGTTAATGTACCTACGGCGGCACACACCACTTTAGTTATTGACGTTCAGCCAACATGGACTATTCGCGAGCTACAAAAAGAAATAGAGAGGTTCCTTCAAGTGGAAAAGCAGTTATTAGCACGAGTTTCTGCCGTCTTCAACTCAGAGCGGGACCAAGCTTTACCCTCACACGAGACAGTTCAGGAGCATTTTACTGACGATTCTAAGATTGTTGTTCTTGCTGATTTGCGCCGTCTTAGGCACTCCATTGTGTACGGAACACAAGTTGATGCTGTACCTGTTAGCGACATCACTACTGTGAAGAAAATCCCTATTACTATCCTCACGGGGTTCCTTGGTGCAGGTAAGACCACTCTTCTCAATCACTTGCTAAAGGAACAGACCAGCAAGAAGATTGCCGTGATTGAGAATGAATTTGGCGAGGTTCCTATAGATAATGAACTACTTACGGACTCCAAGCTAAGCACGGCTGAGCAGGTGGTGGTGATGGAGAATGGTTGCATGTGCTGCTCTGTTCGTGGAGATATCCTCGGTGCCTTTTCTACTGTGCTTGAACGTGTCCAGGCTGGAAACCCTCTTGATGCAGTTCTTATTGAGACAACAGGTATGGCAGACCCTGTTCCTATTGTCCGTACCCTTCTCAAGACCCCTACCATCGCTGAGAACTTTGAGCTGACAGGGGTGGTCACCCTGGTTGATGCTAAAAATATCCTGGGGCGACTAAGAGAACTTGATACAGAAGACGAGGACAAGGGAGAGGTTGACGAGGCCTTCCAACAGATTATGTTTGCTGACCGTATGGTGTTAAACAAGGTCGATCTAGTTTCTTCAGATGTGGTGGTGGAGGTGTGGGAAAGGCTGCGTGCCATCAACCACAACGCTCATGTTATCACTTGTGTTAGAGGAAAAGTAGATCCTTCTGACCTAGCTGATTTTACCGCTAGAAATGTCAATGAAATTGCCGACGAGACTGAGGAGGATGTTGAAGAGGAGCAATCCTGCTGTGATGGTCATGACCATGACCATGGACATGACCATGAACATGATGAACACTGTGACCATGACCATAGTCACTCTCATTCTCAGCACAATAAGCAGGTGAAGACTAATTTTGTACTTTTTTAAAAAAGTTTTATCAAATGCTAATGAATTTGTGGCCTGGTTGTGTGTACGGTATGGTGTGTGTCGCTGGGTTAGGGTCACAATTATAGCAAAAGGTGCAGGCGAATAAGTATACAACCACCTCACGGCCAAATTAGTGGTATTGGTCTTGTTATTTGAGTAGAGGTCTCACATTCACTACCCATATATCTAGATGCATTTCTAATATCACTTTATAGTGAGCATACTAAGGAATATTTATATCTTTATAACTCCTTTTAATGTTTTATCATCCAATTGACACTTAAAGTCATAGTCACTATATATATATACGCCTGAGACCTTAAGCCTTATACAATCTCTTAAACAACAACCACACTTATACCCACCCTATCACACCATTGGTTCACTTACTTTGTCCTTCCATTCATTAACATGTAAAGTCAACCAATCACCAATCAGATTGGCTCATTTAGTCTGGTACGGGATGGCATGGAGGTAGATGGGGTGAAGTTTGCCCGCTGGGTTCGTGGACTGGCCTTAATCAAAGTAAGTATTGTATGATATAAGGTATTGTATAGGTATGTTATACTATAATATCATTAGATAACATATGTTCTTATCTAGGTATATTGTATTATAATATACCTGATTACCTTCCAATAGTCATGGGTCTAACTCTAACTCTGTCGATTGTCCTGCCTACCTTAGGCATGTTTGTATACATAAATGGGGGGATGTGCGGGTATATATAGATGTAGGCTTAGTTCACATTTATTATTAATGATTGGCTGGGCACGAATATAATATTTAATCTGAAAGTATAGTAGCTGATGCTTATCTACCGGTGAATAAAATTTTAGAATCTTAGTAGAGTCCTCTTAGTCATAGGAGTTCTTTTATATACTGCTATATTGATCCCAAAAGCCCTCTCTAATGCATTTTATTCTAATCAGGACCAATATACATACACATTTCTATTCTCTCTCTATATATATTGGGTGTATAATATAGGGTGTCCCCTCAGAAATACTCACCTTTACCAACCTATGCTCACTTACCTATGACCTTTCTATTTTTATCGTCTAATCAACTTAGTGAAAACCTCACTTGCCTTGTTAGTGACTCCAACATATGCCTGTTTAATCCTTGCATCCTTACTAAACCTTATCATATCCCTCCTTGCCTACCCTTCTGTAGAAGGACGAAGTAGGTGTCCTCTACCGTTGCAAGGCCGTACTAGCCGTGGCTGGCAGCCCCTACAAGCTAGTGTTCCATGCTGTGTCTGATGTCATGGAGAAGTCCTTTGTCAGCCAATGGAAGCCAACTGAGTTACGTAGTTGTAAAATTGTTTTTATTGGCAAACGCCTGGACCGTGAATTTTTTGAGAAAAGTTTTGATGAGTGCCTCCGACCATGCCGACCCAGTCTCTGTGCCAACCAACCAGCCAGCCCCCAGGAGTCCATCCTGTTGGCCCTGTACACACAGGCAGAGAAGGCCTTCTATCGCATTATGTCCCATCTCCCCTCCAAGGAGGTGGCCAAGGTGGGCCTCACCTGTACCCAGTTGTACGATGCCGTATATGGCCCCAAGGCTATTAAGCGTATTCAGGTAAGGACATGCAGCTAGCTGGTGATAATGGGTTCTTCTACAGCCTGTCTTGGTATTTGTGTTCATTGTGTATTGGGCCATCTGGTGGTAGATGGTGGAATTTATGCTTTTATTTACCACCCTGCTCTCTACACATGCTTATTCATTCATTCTTCTTCCTTTCTTATTTTATTTGTTGTTGCCTATGATTTTGGTATTGCTATTCATTAGTCACACCCTTTATGTTCTTATTGTGCTATGAGATGCTCTCTCAGACCCAGTTTTGTATCTTTCTATTTCCCTTTGCACATGCAGCCCAGGATATATTTACCACGACCCATGCATATTGTATAACTTGCACCATTCCACATTTTTTATTGTCAACATTACCAAGTATATAGTATATACTTAAGAGTGGTCACAGCAGTATATACAATCGGCACCTCTGAAAATCAAATAACGTGGCTGGATCTTTAGCATAATGGTGGAAGACTCTTTACTCGATCCATGTATCTTTAATTGTCAGACAGAGCCACACATGCATATACCTAGGTATACTATTGTAGCATATAGCCACATGCTAATCTTACTTGGGGTGCAGGCATTGGGATCCAAGTATGGCTTCCATGGTCTGAACCACCAGAATATTCACCTTCATAATCATCTGCCTATGGCTGCTATTGGCGAGTACATGCGGGCTGTCAAACTGGCTAACTTAGAGATTGTTCCCTACCCCGGTCTGTTTATTCACAGTGCAGAG
Organism: Ichthyophonus hoferi; assembly: GCA_002751075.1. Lineage (NCBI taxonomy): Eukaryota > Ichthyosporea > Ichthyophonida > Ichthyophonidae > Ichthyophonus > Ichthyophonus hoferi. The sequence goes on along the minus strand of NAOQ01000142.1, from coordinate 24,972 downwards.
CAGGCAGAGGCCTTAGGTATCATCACACCCCCCTATCTAAATATCTACATACATACATGCATTCTATTATACTATCATATATATCTCGATCTTTACCTACAAAGTGATTTTATACAACAATATGACACCCGCATACACATTATCTCTGTGTAGTTGACATCTATTGCCTATCTACTTCCTTAGTTGTGGAAGAGGTGATTATGTTGCTATGCACTCTTAAGAAAGGCACGAGGGGGGTCTAGCGGGTATATGGGGTTATCACTAATATTTACATCTAGCTTACTGCATGTGTGGGTAGGTGTAACGTGGTTGGACCTTGCCGAGCAGCAGGACAAAGAGTGCAACAACTTTGTGGTAGAATTCAAGTGGCGACAGGAAACTCTTAACACCTTCTTTGGAGAGCAGGGTAGCAATACATCGTCTGCACTCATTAAGGTTAGTGTGAGTAGGATAGGATATACAGGGGACGATGGAGGAGGAGGAGAGAGGGAGAATTGCATGTTCAGACCACACCATTACAGGTCCAGTCATGAGTGACAGCCTTATGATAGTAATATAACTATTCCCTCCAGGTGGAGGTACCTTCTGTAGAGGATGGTGACTGGGATGCTCTCCGATTCCGTGTACGTCTAGAGTATGAGGCGGCTACAGACTCTCCCTTAGAACAACATAGATTGATTATTTACTTGGTAGGGGGCAAGGTGTCCAGCCAGGTGTATCGTGTTAGTTTCCACACCATTAATCCTGCCTTCCAGATCCATGTGCCCGTGCCTGACCATCGTATCCCCTATTGTATGTATTGACCGCTCTCTCTTTTTCCTCTCCAATCTATCTCACTATAAGATACCTATGCTCGCCTCTACCATTGCTTTTCTTTACACAATGCCATAGTTATCTAATCACCACCTGTATGAAATCCTGCAGCAGCAGCCCCTACCCTAATCCTTCCTTCTATCCCTATTGTTATTCTTTAGACATAATTACATCATTTGTATTTCTAGATATTATATTGACAGTCTTCTCTACATACAGACCCCACCAAGGAAGTGTTCCACAAATGGCATCCTCTTATGCAGGACCTTCGCAAAGACAACAAATTGCTATTCCTTATTCGTGTTAAACCTGATGGTTCTGGTCCTCTTGGAGAAATGTGTGGCTGCTGCTAAAGCTCTTGTTATGTGAACATAGGAGAGACAACGGAGGCACGATTTAAGAGGGGTTCAGACAGGAGGGCTGTTGGTTTGGTTGCCCTTTGTATTGGATAACTGGTACATGTATTGCTGCAACAGGTTTCGGCATTACATTTTCACTTCGGTATATGACCGATAGACCAACCCTGTTATTATTAATATAATTATTGTATTGCATAACTATTTCCCTTAGTGATGCCCTGGTATTATAAGTGCAGGTGGTCTCCACATTCTTTGCCATTTTTTCTTTACTTATATATTCCGTTTCTATTTGTTCCATTTTTCGAAGTATCTAATGGACTTGACATCCTAGTTCACAGGCACGCCTTGCCAAACTCACGATTTTAGTTAGGAGTACCTTGTCTGATTCACTATTTTGTTAGCATAAAACTGTACCTATATAAGATGATGTCTACAACGAGAAGGAACTATTCCTAGTATTTATAGAAACCACACCCTTTGCATTGCAGTGTAGAGTTATAGGGTATGGCTTGTAAAAGTTGAGAAAGCCAAGCTATTAATATTATTCATATTTTGATGCACTTACTGATAGTTTTGATATCAAACCCGAATTTTTGCCTTGACAATTCTCAATATCCTTAGCTACTTATCGAGGTTTTAAGGCTATATTTTGGACTAACAACCATTCCTTTGTACAAAGTGAAGTACTCAAATAAGTACATGTTTAAGTAGTTAAGGTCCGCTAGCTTCAGAACATCAATAATTAACCAGATAGTCTCAAATATTATATAGCGAAAAACAGTCGTTCACAATGCACAAGCACTGGCGTATTTATTTCACTGCATATTTTCAATTTTATTATATTATAAGTAGTTTCTACTTTACTTTCCGTGTCACCTCTTATTAAAAGGTTATAGGTAGGTGGGATTTGTATTGGTATTAATTTATGCGGAAACACTTCTACTCCAATAACTGCTCCACTACTTTCGGTTACACTGAGTGGATATTCCGTTTCACCTATAGGCTGTACCAAAAAGAAACCTATAACCCATATTCTTTTGCTTATTGCAATACTTTAAAATATTATTAGAGGCTATTTATTTATATATCTAGTTGAAAGGTTAAAAGTAATAATTATAGAATAGAGAATATAATAATTGCGCTAAGATTCTTGGACTTCTAAAAAATTCTATTGCTTTTTTTTTTTAAAAAAAATTCCAATTTTTTTTTTTAAAATATCTGCATAGACTATAATAGGAAATGTTTTTGTAAGATTAGTGGTCATAAAATGTTTAAATACCAGAAACCTTTAAAGGAGCAATATTCGCCAATAGAGTTGCGGGGCAACTAGCTACCAATCACATTAAAGAACGTCACACCACTAATTTAGTAAAACTAGAATTAAACGTACGATTTGCTCGCAATCCTATCATATGCTGTAAATAGAATTTATTCTGTGCATAATAGATTACCCTCAAGTACATCAGCTTTACCAATACCCCTTTTAACCTATTAAAAAGTATAAGTGCATAAATCAACCCCTTAGTATGCTAATATGCTGGATTATTGGTCTATTGTATCAATCTTATAAGCTAAAGATTTATTTTTCCTCGTACGAACATCCCCACCCATTATTTTCATGCGAGTATTCTCCATTTTATAGACATATCAAGGATTATATTATGGTACCTCGGTCATCTATCGAATTGTCCTGAAAACACTTACACAGCAATGTCATTGTGGTAAGATAGTGGGAGTTTTTGGAACAATCCCAATTAAAAACTTCAAAACAACAAAATATTATAAACGAGTTCATGACAACCACTCCTCCCCACCACCCCTCCTAACGCCACCCGAACCTCGATCTCCACCCTACCCTAGCCTCATCCCCAACGGTTATCTAATATCTAAAAGCCCACATGGTTTCCTGAGAACTCCCGTGGCTTTGTGCATTGGCAATTTTATTATTATTTAATTAGAATAAACTGAAGTGAGAGTCTAGGTACAAGAGCAAGATGGTTACCACTTAAAGTAATGTGCTTATAGATGCAACTATAGGCCAATGAGGAAGTATGGTTATCTATTCGTGGTGAGATCTATAGATTTTTATCAAGCAATCAACTATTAGACTCCTATGAGTTCACCAATGATAAATTATTTAACAAAAACAGTCTTTTTTTGTTTATAATAGACCAATAACATTTAACAACCTTGTGATGTGCTCATATTGGTTTCAACAAAGAACTAACGCATCGCAGACGCAAGTATAACTCTGTATCATAAGCACAAAATTATTATATATTATTAAAAATTCAAATACCTATTTTATATTAATAAATATGTTTTATTTTTGCAATAATGTACATCATAAAATATATCGTGTTCCTACCTAAGAAACCCTAGGACGTAGTTCAGTTGTTAACCAAATAATATCCATCAATAGAATATTATAGATATAATTAAAGTCACGCAAAGAGCATGCCGAAAAACAGTAGGCTCACTTGGTATGAATGCGGTTGTTAGTCTTTCTGTTTGTTTTTATGCTTTATACCCAACATCTTAATCGATTATAGTAGAATTGGCCAGATATATATTTATTTTCATATATACATATTATATTATATTCAATTATTTTCTAAAGGTGAGAGGTGTTTCTAAATTATTAGTAAGCTTACAGTCTTTTTGCAGTTAAAAGGCACATTTTTTTCAAGAAAAAAATACTGTTAAACTTAGCATCTTACATGTAGTTTTTCGCGTTAAGCTGTAGTAGGATTCCCCTTCCCCTGATCATAATATAAATAATATAGTATATCAAGATATGGTTTAGGTGCCTGACAGGCTAATTATTAATAATTATATCAGGATGAAGCTATCTTAAATGAAAAAGTAAAACATTTTAATGCATTTGAGATTATTGAGACCGAACCCCTAACTGTTTCCTTACCCTTCTTCTGTTGTTGCAGGCTTTTAGGAAAAAAACTTGAGTGTGGCATAAAACAACTCTTTTTTCCAGTACATCCCATTTGCATAATTGCCCACCCACTTGTACATACATTTATATTTGCTCTTTGTTATTATGGTTTTATTCGAGTTAGCTTATAGACCCCTTAATATTATGTATTGTCAAGTTTTTTAAAAGGAAGATAAATGAATATCAGTCTAGGCCTAAATATTGAATGATAGATGCTTGTAAACGGAAAAGCATAGGCGGCGCCTACAAAACTACGCTACGAACCTATATATCATTGCTCATATATATTCAAATCCATGGCCAAACTTGCTACCTCCATTCTAGCACGTTGTTGTATTCCCCCAAGCTTTTAACTTAACCCCTAAGTCCATACAAGTTATAGTGCAGTTATTTATCCTTTGTTATTACTAGGCATATTCACCGTAGATATATTAGGAAGTAGCTTTCTGACAATCTCTCCTTGTAAAACACAGAACATGTTGCGCTGGTTGGGGTTGGCTGTGGCCACGGCCACGCTCATTAGTGCCGTTCAGAGTAATCCTTTAGACAACGTAAACGATGGGTATACTCTTAGTAAGTCTTCCAGACGTATGCAGAAGAGACAAGCCCCCTTGAACATCCGTAGTCTTGCGGGAACGGAACATGATTTTGTACAGCAGCGGAATGTGAGAGAACTCACAGGATATAGAGCACGTAGAGCAGACGACCCAGTTGGAAATAAAACTAAAACCGACGATGCGGAGGTCCAGGGAAATTCGGTAGGTGCATAGCAGAAGATGATATAATGATTAGAGCATGAGAGAATACGAGTAGATAGTAAGGGTCATAGGTAGTATATGTGGTGTGGTGGTATGCTACTGGCCTGCTTTTAGTTGCACATGGCTCTATATGGGTATATGTATCTATGGGTCTCTGGGAGAGAGCAGGAATATTAAGTGAATGAATCTTTATGGGACTATCAAGGGGTGTGGATGTCATTAGTATAGTAGTGGCATAATGTAATATACGGTGTTGGTGTAAAGGTATATTGCCTGTTCTTCTTTCTCTGGTGTTTGTTAGTTTTCCAAAATGAATAGATACATCTATACATAAGCATACATATATACCTACAAGGAAGAAAAGGGTAAACTGGGCCTTTTAAGGCCTACCCTCTATCCTCTATCATATATGGTTACTATATGAATGGTCCAAATCAGGACTAACTCGGGCGTTTACTCTTACAGTTTGTATTGGGGAAGATGCGCTCCAAGTATGTCACTATTGAATGGGTAGGAGCCGAGAAAGCTACACAGGTGAGTGGAGTTTGATGAAGACGTGATAGTGTTGTTGGCAGTCGATTGCCTGGTTTGTGCACCCTAATGTGCAGTATCACATTTGTATGTGCACACTACCTATTGCAAGTCAGAATCTGGATAGGTTCTTTCTGTCTCGTCTCTAAGCAGCTTAACCCGTATATGCAATCACATGCCACCTACCTTATTTTATGAGTGTTACTTTATTATCAAGTGTGCATAGGCACTTACCCATACACTTGAGTACAATTTTTTTTTGTTAAAGAGAGATATGACTAGTACTTGTATATGGATGATAATCTACCAATTGCAATAAGTCTGGCCGGTGGGTAGCCATTCATATACACATATAATAGCATTATTACAGCAATTTACTGAATATCGAATATATGACTTGATGTGCGGTACCTTAGCTTTCATGCATAATTGCAGTGATAGTTTTATTTATCTTGATTTATATAGCGTGCCTCCTATTGGGCAGTTTTGTAACAAAGATGTGTGCTATCAAGGAATATACCTAATATGTATGTTGTACAGGCTATTCTGGTTGTGAACAACATGGACGACACGCTCAATGCTAAGACCCAGCTATGGCGTAGTGAAGATAACGGCGTGAATTTCGTTGATGAATCCTCAAAAATTAATAACCTTGCAGTTGACAGGTAGATATTAATTCTTATGGGGGCTGGCCTTATGCGAGCTGGATATAGGATGGGGTAGTAATTAGTTAGGCCTGATGTGTAGTATCGAGTGATTGCTTTGAATCAGGATAGGGGTGGTGATAATAGGAGGGAAGGGTGTGTGACGGTTTTATAACCTGGTGGTGTCATGGGGCCTGTTCCTGTGGAGCTAGAGTACTGTTTGTATGTTTTAATGTGACTTCCTATGGCTATCCTCTCTCTACCCCTCGTTTCTTCTCTGGCAATATGTTGTTCTGTAATTATTGTTTCTCTTTCTCCACCCTTTACGGATAAGTACTTCTTACCTTAATGTATTGTATTTCACTTCTCTCTCTATCTCTAACCATATACCTCCTACTACCTTTCCTACACAGCAACTCATTGATGAAGAATCCTAATTTTGAGAACCACGTAAGTGTTTTATTGTCTGTAAGGGGGGTTAATAATTATCTCTATGTAGTCTTATGTCTTAGTGATTTTGATTTTGACCAATTAGCAACAATAATCAATATATATTAGAGAACAGCTAACCAATCACTAGGTGGTGGCAGTAAACTTAAAACCTGACAGCGTGCATGGTCCTATAGGTATATTTTTTAATTATAATTACCAAGAATATGTGATTGGTTGGTTTTTCGTTTATATGGTAACATGCCCGAAATATATATTGTCGATACGTCAATTATTTACAGGCTATGTATGTGTGATTCACTATATATGTAGTGTGTAGATGAGTCAATAGGGATATATAGCGTACATAGTTCAAGGTACAGCTGGTACAACATACAACATTAATATACGGGTAGTATAAAATATTATATTTAATGGAATCAACTTATGGTGATAATTGGTTATTATTCTTTGTCCTCTATTAATTCTTTTGATATATATATATATACCAGCTACTTCCTATTTACCGTGCAATATTAGTTAATATCTTATCAAGATGAAATATATAAGCATTATATAGATACGCACTCTTGATTAATATCCGATTAACCAGCTTCCCTCGCCCCTTGCGAGCTAGTTGTCCTAGCACAATTACAACACTATGTAATTTAATATATAACATTATATTATACTAATCCCAGCCCTATCTTTATGTAGGTATTGCTTATATCAAAGGACAAGAAGAAAATCTTTGTCAGTGTAGATTCTGGAAAAGAATGGGAGTCCCATCCCTTTAATCTTGACTTAACTAGTGATATGATGTCTTTCCACCCCACCCTACCCAATCTCCTGCTTGGAGTGGGTAGTAAGCATCAGGAGGTAGGTTCAGACCAAGGGCATGCCCATATTTATATATTGTATAACCAAACAAGTATGATATTTCATCGATTGGTAATATGACTCACTATTTATCTATAATTGCCTCCTTATTGAATAACAAGGACTTCATTTAAAAACAAAAACTTGTTTGATTGGTTCTTATATTATTAAGGAATGTGCATATATATATTCAATCATACATACACTGCATGACTAGAGCAATGTGTTGTAAGTTTGCGTAGATGTTTGTAAATATCCATCCCCACATACTTATGGGTAAGATATCTAGGGAGAGGAGGGAGTTGACTAGAGGCAATAGCAAGATATATAGCCTTAATAGACCTAGTCGTTTAATGGGTGGATGGTACTGGCTGAGGTTTGTAGTGTTATTGATAAGCATTGTGATGGGATATAGTATAGGGCTAACACGATGGAGTAGGTGTATTATTCTAAGGATTATGGACGGACTTGGATCGATACCAAGATCAAGAATGTGTTCACTCTGCTATGGGCCTCCCCTGACGCCAAGGATGCCAAGTTAACATGCTATTGGACAATGAAGAGAGAAGGTAATAGGATGATATATAGGTTTAGGTAATATGGCTTATGTTATTGGAAAAATCAATAGTATTAATTAATAATGTCTCCTGTCCCTATATTCTTAACTGACATGCTTTATTTATGTAATTCCATACCAACTAATACACTTCTTTATGATGGGTTAGTATACTATTTATAAAATGGTTGGATGTAGGGGCCTGTATCTATAGATTGGCATGTTTGACTGGTTGATATTTATGGATAAACCCTTTATGCTTTTATGATAGGTTATATTACTACCACTAAACGAGGTGCACGGACATTATGCAGGATACAATAGACGTTTTGACCTGTACCGTACAACGGACTTGTTTGAGACCCACAAGATGATTAAGCAGGATGGCTTTGATCTTGCCATCATTAACGAGTATATCTTCATGAGCTCTCTGATGCCGGATGTATGTACTGAGGATGATTGTACTTGGTGTAGAGACAAGTGTATATGTATGCATGTATATATTTATATATGATTGGAGTCCTGTATAGACAGAAAGGTAAAGGGTGAGAGTTTGGCCCTCATTCTTACTGCAATACTCGACCCGAACGGTCTTACTATTGCCTATGTGCTTTTTTATGTCAAATATAATTCCCAGTAGTATGAGCTGCCAGAAAATGAGAACACGCTGACATTCCACCCATCACAACCCCTTATCACTACAGCAACATACCATGTCTCTCCAGATTAGTGAAGACGGAGGTAACGTCTGGAACTATGCTCACTTCCCTGCTAATTTGAGTAAGACTAACATCGATGAGCAGAAGGATAAAGAGTTGGTAAGGGCTTGGTTGGGTGCTTTACCTACCTTGTATCTGTTTTATCACCACTCCCTTTTTCATTCTGCTGCATGCCTTGTTTCATTTACTGTACTTTCGTACTTTCCCTTGTCATTCTGTCTGCATATGTGTATACTCGATTGACCTTGTCTGTATTAATTAATCGCAATCACTACTCCAATAAGAAGCACGATTGGCTCATAGATCTACCTATAAATTAGAGACTTTAAACTATGTTTCTTGATATGGGAATAATGTGAATTATTCTATTGATAATCCTATGATTATTATTAGTAACAAGTTTTACTTCAATATGTTAGTGTTATTAATTTTATTAGGCCATTTGTGTGATACTATTGGATGAGATAGCTAATAGTTTGGCCAATGAATGAAGAGAAGCCCCAATAGAGACGAATCAAAGGTGATGTGCTAGTACACTGACCAATAATAAGAAGAAACATTGATATAATCTAATATAATGACAGGGTTATCAAATCCTGGATGTGTCCGAGGGAAGTGTGTTTGTGAATGTGGACAACGACGACGGTACCAATCCACACAACTACCACACTGTAAGAATTACATGTTATTTCTCGCTAAGGATTCCTTTCTTGTCTTATATCATTGCTGTTTTAATACCGTTCCTACACCAGTTTAAATGTCCTCCTGAAATCCACCCAATGAAACTAGTCTTATAATGAGTCTATTCCCATTCGCACACTTGTAGTTGTATATTTCCATAAAATAGTTGTGTTTGATTCAGCACAAGGCGCCTTGTTCTATCAGATATTGATTAGGAGAGACGGGATGATTCCGTTGTTATAGTTATTATGATGTTTGCTGTATTTAACGATATTGTTAGATTAGTTCACTTCAGTTTATAGTAGTTTCTCTTTACACATAAATACAATAGCTCAGGAGCAAGTAGTTACATATTAGATATATTGCTGGTGCGGAACAAAGCCAGAGAGACAATTACTAGACAATGCCTGCCAGAACATTATAATATACATTTCGTTTAAGATGAGGGTAAGAAGTATTAACACTGCTCTCTCTACAGGGTAACCTTTATGTATCCGACATGTCTGGTACGGTCTACGCCCTCTCCCTTCGTGTAAGCACCATGTGATTTTAGGGCCAATTCCTCTGTCTCTTTCTTATTTCGTTCTCTTTTGTTCTTGTTTTTTTGTCCATTTATCTTATGTAATTTTTTTGAAAAAAATTATTCCTGTTATCCCCATCTTCAACCATCCCTTTCCTTTTTTGTGCCTTTATTAACATTCTTTTTGCTATACATTCCTCCATGTCTATATTTTGACCTGCCTGTTATTTTATTTCTTCTACTCTTTCACTAATAGATTCATATCTTACACACAGAATCATCTTTTCATTGAAAATGTTAGAAGTGACTTCCATATGGTGGCCTCTATCGTTGGTACTTACATCACCAACCAGGTACTTTATCCCTCTCCTATTACTTACAATGTTGTTGTTCTTGTTGTTATTATTGTCATTCTCTCCATCTCCGGCCTCTCTGGTCGTTTTCTTTCAGTATTAGTTCTAGACACCCCCCTTTTGGAATTTTTCTTTTCTTTTAACTTAATTTAATTTACGTACAATTTATTAATTGCCGGCAATTGTCCTCAATTGCAACTTAAGAATATTACAGGTATTAATGATCCAGGTTTGTAAAACATACAGTTGGTGATGGACAACAGAATTCAAGAGTTCCGTACTGTGATCTCTTTTGACAAGGGTGGTGAATGGAAGCCTCTTAGGGCCCCTGAGAGAGACTGGAACGGCACCAAGTGGAAATGCTCGGTATGTAGGTGCTGCCACCTCTTTGTCTGTTTTCTGCCTTTGTTCGCCCATACTATAAAACATTGCCATGCAGTGTCTTACCATAGTGCTATTGATATCCTGAATGTACTCACCTACCTTATATTGGATTACGCAGGACTGCTATCTCCAACTTCATAACTTTGTGAGTGAGGAGACCACACACCTTATCCAGCCCATTTTCAGTCAAGAAGCTGCTGTTGGTCTAGTTATTGCCCATGGTATGGCATCTCTTTCCTCCCCCTCTAGGGTTATATACTACTGTGGCTATTGATGCTATATGTTATGTTGATTGATGCTGTTTTATTTTTCCAATGGGATGCTCGTACAAGATCTGATATTCCTGTCTACGGCAGAATTAATTTTTTGATTAATAATGTGTCGAATATATCGCTCTTTAGCCGTGGTCTAACCTGCACTTATACACATCGAATAGTATTCTTATATTTTACTATATATATAATGTATGTAGGAGCCTATACATATACTCCTTGTCTCACTCCACTATACCTTACCTACGTCATATCTGCGTCATTTCAATAACACCCCTTATTCTCTTCTGCAGGTAGTGTAGGCCGCTATCTCGAGGTTTCCAATACCTCTCTCTTCGTGTCTAGGGATGGTGGTTATAGATGGAAGGCGGTAAGTGATTGGCTCTAGTAGGGTGTGCTTGTTATGGTTAATTGTAGGTGGCACGGGAAGCGGGATAAGTACATATATATAATGATGATAATAAACGTATATATGTTTGTGGTGAATGCGATTTCAATATAGTTGTGAAAGCTGCAATAGTATATATATATATATATAGGAACACCGGCACATAAAGATACAAATATAGTGATGCATACGTACTGACGTAAATAGGAGAAAATTTGGTTTAAGTTGTTAAGATACTATGCAGTATGTCTGGTCATACTCTGTATATTGATGTGTAAACATCAGGGTAACCGTATGTTAGAGCTATTCACCCTAGTATGTATTAGTTGCTAAAATCATTAACATCCAACCTTCCTTTCCCCTTACAGGCTCTACCCGGAACATGGTCTTTTGCTGTGGCCGATAGAGGTGGTATTATTATGGCTGCTGAGGTTGGCAAAGGCAGACAGAACTCTATTAAGTACGTTATATTTTATCAAAGGCTTGTTCTACATGATCTATCACTTTCTCTAATAATTGTAATGCACTATATGTATGTACACGGGGCATATTCTTTTTACCCTTTTTCTATTTGTTTTCCTCATATATGAGCTAACAGTCTATCATTATAACCGCTGTTGTATTTACAGCCTTTGGGAGCGTGCCCAACCATACTCTCTGGGCCTTAATAAGCATGGTATTTTTATTGGTACCTATTGCCATTTTTGTTCATTATTAAAGTCATTATATTTATTTGATGATATTTGCTAACTTCTCTATATTAACATGTAGGTATTCATGGGACTTCGGTAATACATGGAAGACATTTGTATTCCAGAAAGAAGCCATCACTATTGTCAAGGTTCTGAGCAAGCCTGGTACCAATACCAGGGTAAGGCCTCCTTCTGTTCTCTTACTATAATATAGTATATAGTATAGTAATAGTATCTGCGGTGTTGTTATCAATATACAATATTGTTACACGCTACTCCCTTACTACTACTCTTCTAGTCATATCTGTTGTGTCTTAGTCTATTGTATTATGGGTTCTTTGTGAAACGGTCCTTATATGTATGTGCTTTTATACACTTACATTATAGCTCTAAAATATAAAATGTTACGGGCACCATTTATGGAAAGCGTCCTTTATGTCTCATAGGGTGTAGCTAATTCCATACAAGATAATATTTAAACCTAAGATGCATGTGCGACATGTAGTGTGTATGTATATGCAAGAGGTGAAGTTGTTTGGCCCACCTCACCTTCCACCAATTATCGATAGGCAATCTCATTCTTGTATCCAATCAGACCTTCAATGTATGGGGTAATACTGCCGATGGCCTGTGGACTATTGTTACGATTAGCTTCCGCGATCTCTTTTCAAGACCATGTATGTACAGTTCATTCATTTCTCTTTCTCCTGTTTTATTCGGTCTTTCACTTTGTCTTTTTATTCCTTTTATTACCGTTTTTTTTTTTTTTTTCAAATTTTAATCGAATTTTATTCTTTACAATTCTCCAATAATTCTTGTATTGTGCATAGGTTTACTACGGACCGCAATTTTTTAAAAAAATATATGTAAATGTTTAAGTATGTGATTTGGTTAGGGTGAAGCATTTAAATTGCATTATTAACCGTGTTATTGAACTGAGTAATAACGAGAAGTCATCAACCAACTAGATAGTAAGCTATATGTGTAACTGGCATTTAGATAGCCGTGACATTAGAGACATCTGATGGTTGACTGAACAACTTATCAAATATGGAAACAGTTAAGAGGTGATCGGGGCGCATAGGTTGCATTCCTTCTATTCTACTGTTAATGTCTCTTTCCCTACCCTTCTGCCCCATGTTTCTCTTTCGCCCAATACTAATTGATTAATTGATTGATGTACAGGCACTGAGGATGCCTTCGAGAGTTGGTCTCCCACTGATGGGCGTGTATCTAACCAGAGGTAGGCTTTACACCTCTTTGGCGTGGGTTATATGGTACAACTGTATAGACATATAGTATGCATATAGTATACAGCACAATCTTATTGAACGTAGAACGGCTGAGCTTTCTAAAATAATATGCAGATATATCATTCAGACATACAAGTACAACAATTACTTGTTTATCTACCCATGTACCTATAGACTATTGTATATACATAAATAACATGTACACGCAATTGAATGAGCCTTTTGTTACCTACATACTTACATATAATGCATATACTACAGGTGTGTTCTCGGTTACAAGAAAAGCTACCTTAGACGCAAGCATGACCATCTTTGCTTTACTAATCAAAAGGCAGACTTCAACACGACTCTTAGCGAGGAACCCTGCCCGTGTACTAGGGAGGACTTTGAATGGTAAGCTTCCTCTCTTGTATACCCCACCATGGGATTTTTTTATACTATTATGCCTGCCATTAATAACATCATATTCCTGTATTTGCGTTACTGACTCGCCACCCTACAGTGACTATGGCTTTGTACGACCCAATATTGATGCCCACTGTGTCGAGTACAATTCCTATAACAAGACTGGTCCTCATCCTTGTGATGGTGGTGCCGAAAGCTACAAGGAGTCCTCAGGGTATGTTTGCATGTATATTATATTATATTATTGTATTGCATTATAATGTATATAAATATGGCTATGATTCCCTTTGATCACATTATCTAACGCGATGGCATTTTCCTCACAGCTATCGCAAGGTGCCAGGAGATAAATGTATTGGTGGTGTGGTGGACCAATACATTGTTGGCCGCACTGTGATGTGTCCCAAACCGAAGAAGACCTCCATCTTTGCCGTGATTATTCCTATTTTGGCTGTCGTTTTGGCTATGGCTAGCATTGCCATTGTGATGTTCATCTACAACAGAAAGAAAAATTACTGGTATGGGCACATTATTTTTACCTTCATTGACATACATACTATCCTATATATCCTATATATATACTTGCAACGTTGAACACACTTACTCGGTCCCTTACTACCTTCCCTTCGTGATCCACTCTATTTTTCAACTCCATGCTTTAATTATTATTATTATTATTTAAGGATTGTGCTCCCTAGGCATTGTCCTCACATGCATATATGTACGTACACCATCCCTCTGTTCTCCAATTTGCCGTAGTGCATCATGACTGATAGGGCATTGGCTCTTTGCGCACCTCAAACTAACCCATTGCACCTCACATCATAGGAGGGCACGCTACATGGCCTTGGCCCAGATTGATCACGATGACTATATCCCACACACTGGTCTGGATAGGTAAGCTTGTTTTCATTCAATCATTAATCCTGATGTTTATGATTTCTTTCCCATTTCTTCTTTTTCAATTGTCTTCGCAGCTACAATTAGATTTATTTTGGTGCCATGTGCTTTATTTTGTTAGTCATATTCCTAGCTAGCTTGCACGTCTAATTAAAATTATACTCCTATAGTTTCTCCCCACTACCCTTTTTTGCTTTATCTAACCTTCAAATTGTTTGTCCCCTGCAGTGATAGCGACAATAATAGCGACAATGATGAACAGCTTGATATTGCTGATTCAGAGCCTATAAATGCTTAGGTTTAGATCTTACCAATATGTGCAATCGTGCGTTCTTGCTTTGATGATGTACCAAGGTTGTTACGCTTTTGATTAGTGATTGCGTCTACAGGCTGGTCTAGATCATAATGTTAAATTATTTACCAGATGTCTTTGAATTTTACCAATAAACTACGGAACTTGCATGAAAGTGTCATAGTGATAGTGTCAACTTATTTAACTAATAGGACTCGTTGATCCTTGGGTCTTAGAATGGAGCTTTGATTCGTAATTATTACAATGGGCTTACAGTCTTTTACTTTTATTTGTACGTATTTTTTGCTATATTATTTTGAATGTATTGACAGATATACATTCCTATTTATTGTAGTTTGTGGAATTTGATGTTGGCACTAAAAATTTGGTCCTACAGCATTTGTGTAGGATACGGAAATTTGTTTTTACGATTTCTTGTTAATCCCGTTTATATTTTGCTCTTAGGCCAATAGATAGGCTTATAATATATATCGGATAGTCATTGCTATATAGTCTAAACTATTGACTTTAGTTAGGTCTTAAGAGAAACGAATAATTGTGATATGGGATTTAGTTTATCATGTTAGTTGGCAATATAGGATCTTCTGTACATATATAACATGGATGACTATTCATAGAACGTTGTTGGGGAAATACTCCCCATCACAAGCTATTATGGATGCCGCCTGTTTAACATGGAATTTGAAATGAGGAACATAAACTTTTACATATTTAAGACATAAGATATCTACCTTGTGAATCGACAATGCTATTTACCAATTATAATGTAATTTAGACTGCATCCTATCAATTTATTGGTGAGAGGGGGATAGATGAGTACTGAATTATTAGTTAAAAATAAACCATTCTAAAAAACACGAATGCGATTGACCATACGCTTGAATTCGTTATAGAAGCTATCTATGTCGAATGTCTACTGATAATTCTATAACAATAAACAAAAATATTAAAATTGTGCCATATAATATATATTGCTGCAAAACTCTTGAATCAATGGCTCCGACATCACTAAAACGGCAATCAGTCAAAAAAGAAAGCAGAATGAAAATGGGCAAAATTATTTTTGAATGAAATCAGTTGGCGGAGGCTTTAAGACTTCTCTTAATAGAGTTATTTGACATACCACAAGGAGAATACTTGTATTATTATAGAGTATCCATTAATGCACGGATATGGGATAAGTTGATACAGCAAACTTAGCAATAAGAAGATATTTATTTTAAAATCAATATAATGCTAAAGAAAATCATCAATATTAGAAATGGATTGCCAAGATTATACTACAATGAGAATAATCATTATACAACTGTAATCCAGGTGAAGGTTTACACATTTCATTGCAACAAGAACTCGGCAAATTGAGATTATGCACGCAAACTTATTGCCTGTCCTAATCTGATCCTACTGGTTGATGCCATCCATATATATCTAAGCGATGCTGCATTTACACTCGCGATAAACAAAGAATAAAAAGAAACAGAAACAACTAGTAAGGGGCCCACACCACCGAATACAAATCTGTTTGTAACACAAACAAAGCTTTGCATTTTATTATTTGTTAAGCAACAACATAATATATATATAATCATCCTATTCTATTACAATCGTCATTTCTTACTATAATGTATGGTTCATCATTGACACTTGAATACGATAATCAGTGTCTAGATCTCTCGCCCTTCCAGGAATCAGAGACCTATTAAAAACATTAAATAGTGTTAATGGTTATTATTTACATTGTAATATAGCACCTTTTATTGATCGATCTCGTTGGGCAATATCTACATTAACACTTAAGTAAATCAAAGCATCGATTCACTCTAAATTTGAACTGAGGTGTCATTACTACAGTCAGTTGCCAGAGTCTGCATACAAGCCTTCTACAGAACCTCTACCACTTTATGAGTCTTGAAGATAGATCAGATCAATCAACTATTACTATTACTAACCCAGCAAGAACAATTATTATAATCAATTAGAGCCCGCGAAGCCTGTGGACAACTCACTAGAGCTACTACAGATTGTTATAGTTGAATATCGTAAAGTTTAAGTATATCTATTAGGCTTTTTACAAGATAAAGGCTAAATGAGCCTATTTAGTTTTCTGTACATCCATGTATTATGCATACTATATCTAGCAATCAACTGCTAAAATTAGAGCTTTCACATAAAAATAACACAGGCTTTAATGAAGGTGTCTTTACATTTGGCCCGTGTTGAATTTTATTTCCGTTTAGTTTTCATAAAGATTTATGTAATGGTATAAATCAATAAGCCACTATTTTTTTTGGTAGTATTCTCTTACATTATCTCGCAATACACCCATAATCATTTACTCTGGTTACAGTCAAATCACATAAGTAAAATAGGAATGCTTTATAAATACCATGCTAAAAAACTTAAAATGTTTATACTAATAACTTCAAGAATTCTGCCTAATGTGTAATCTTGTGAAGGCTGTAGTCATGCTTGTGCTTGGCTTTCTTGATTATTCGCCCACAATAACTGAATTGTCGTGAAATTTAAACGTACGTATTGATAACAGCTGGTCGATCAGCTCCATTATACTAATTATGAACAACTATATTTAAGTACACTCTAAATCTAATATACGTATACGCTTAGCAACAACTCCATTACATTCCTTTATCTGGTTAAAGTTTATAAGGTTTGTCTTTTTTAGTATTTTAACTTCTTTTTATTACCATAAGCACTCCATCTGGTATCCTAGATGTATCTAGAAAGTGAACGAATACTCTCTTTTGGTCTAGAACATGAAGACTATCTTGGTCGCATGTTTTACACATTCGTCCCGAATAGTTATACTACTTTTGTACTCAAATCAACATACCTATATATATTATGTTGGTTTTATATTTATTCCCTAGTAGTGAATATATATTGAATAAATCTTTGTGATGGTTTATTTATATTATTAAATTGTGGGTTACCCTTACACTATAATTGAAATACTACTAAAATTTAATTATTTACACAACTCCAGAGGAGCACTGGATAAATAATGTTATGTGATGCATTGCTGAAAATTCAGTAGATCCAATACAATTTAATTTTAGGACAGATACTTAAATATTTTCAAGTTAAATGGCTTGAGCAAACACTGCCTACCAGTATCACATATAAACATCACAGTATATACATATATTATTATTATTATTATTATTATTATTAAGCAATAGTTTGAATGATTAGATAAGTTTTGCAAGCTACATAATAAAATAATCAAATACCAGAGGGGCATATTTGTAGTTATTTCAGAGGATTGGCCTGGTTGTCTGGTTGGTCGTAAGCCACTAATTTGTGAGACAAACATAAAAAATGGTTAAGCCTGGCTCACTCACATTGCCCAATACATTTTTAACTCGCCAAAGGTCAAGCACATCAAGCACTCTATATTGTAAATTACCCACCTATTATTTTACTGACTACTAATTTAATATACTATGATATTTATATTGCATTTGTTAGGCATGTTATATATGTATCAAATATATTGCGAGCGAGAATACTCGCCTATATAGGCCGCGTCTCATTGGTTTACTTAAAAAATTTAAGTTGTTCAGAATCCGGCAAGCAGTAAATAACTTAAATATAAGATTTTTAAAAATAATAACTCGGTTAGTAAAAACCGATTAAATAACTAAAAAATACGTAAAAAAAAACAGGCAAGATCTAGCTCAATGAAAAATAAAATATAACGCCATAAAAAATACAATAATATACCATAGTATAAAATAAAACAAAATAATGGAATACAGGATAATGTAATGCAAAGATATAAATATTAACATATTGCACTATAATATAATATAAGATAATAAAATATAATATAATTTAGTGCAACAAAATAAAACAATATAATACAATAAAATAAAATATAAAAATGTACAAATTAGTAGAAAATGATATTGTACATCTATCCACTAGTAGGCTCATTGGTAGGCCTGTATATACATACCGAGCCCTGCTATGTTATTCTTATACTTATTAGTTCTAAGTGTAGATTAATTTAGTTTAGTTTAGTTTAGTGTAGTATAATAATATACTGTACTGTGTATTTCACACCATATACCCCACAGATCTCTTTATCTATTACACATAAAAAGTAGTCACCACTATACCTGCACCATGCCAGAAGCAGTCGCTCCAGGAGGTGGTCTATTAGGGCCAGACAACCAGTTGGATTCAGAAAAAATAAACCAATGCGCAGAGATTCTAAGCCTTAAACAGCATTATAATGCTGATATGGTAGGGAAACCCACAGGGATGGAAGGACATGGTTATCCTGCTATATGAATAAAAGGGTTATAACTTTAATACAGTTGGAATGCCTGGGCATAGCCTACCTGTTGTTTACTCATCCATGTTCTGCTTGCCCCTCTACCCTCCTTTCTCGTTACCCCTCCTTCTTACATCTAACTCTCATTGATTTCACTTTTTACTTATACCCATTGTATTAGTATCTTGGGTATACCAGTCTAGTAGTTATTTCACGTATTGGGTCTTTGCAAACAAGAGTTTTAGTACCTAGATCTATGCCCATATATGTATGTCTTACCGAAAAAATGTATGCATATATATATACAGACACCTGGGAATATTAATTATATTTATACTTTTACGTTTTCTTTTTTCTTCTTTATATTATATGTGCCTTTAAATAGGACCTGCTATTGGTTATTATTTTATCCCTATCCTATTTCTCTTTCCTTCTCTCCTGTTATTCTTTGTCCTACATTCTAACCTGGACCTTATACTCTCTATCTACACAGGCTAGATATTCCACCTGGAAGACCCTTCTCCAAACTGTTCGTAAACATAACGTACAGGAGACTACTACTATTCTTGAGGCCCTTATGGCGGTAGAGACCTTGTGGGCCAGGCCTGGGCCCCAGAAACTAGCCACTCTTAGACGATCTATTCAGAATAGAATGTGGGCGGTAGGTGTTGGCTGAGCAGGAGAGGGAGGGATAATAGAGAGGATGGGAACGTTATCCTATAGTCTAGTAATGGTAGGAAATATTAATAGGAAGGCATACTAGTGAATGGTAGTAGGAGTGGGGCTTGCCTTCAGTACAGTGAATTACTTGGATAGATATATCTTATAATACACCGCACTGTATAACGCTATATTTTGAGGCATGTTGATCTATAGTCTTAGATTTCTGTCTGCCCTCCCCTCTATATATGTAAATAACCCGACCATGACTACTAGCCAATCATTATACATGTAAACCTTTCTGTTTAATTCTGTTCATTCATTCACATATTTATTTTTCACTTTCTCTCTATTGGCGAATTAATTATACATACAGGTGTGTGAATGCCATATGCTATCTTGGGATACATATACAACCATCTTGCACTATACATAACATAAGCACCGCCTTGCCTTATTTAGAGACCCTTACCTCCGCTATCCAATCATCACCCCAGGAAACTGTATCTATAACCGAGAGCATTCTTAGACGATTTGCGGTGAGATTAGACTGTGATAGATCACCAACCACCCCTGAAAGTGGGCCGCACTTTGAGGTGTTGATAGTACAAAACCAGAATGACATTGGCAATGGTGTGTGATGGGTTGGTAGTGTTATTATGGATTACTATTGGTTGATGGTGTAATCATGGCGTACTATTGGTTGGTAGTATTATCATAGTATACTATTGGCTGCATTAAAGTAAGGTCATTGGCTGTAGTGGCTATAATTGGTCTATTATTTATAGGAGTGACGATATATGCCGCCTTATAGGTGGTGGCTATTACTCTCTAGTGACTGGCTGAAGGCTTTGCATAATAGTCTATTTATAGGCATTACTTACCATATACAGCGCCATGACTACCAATTATTGCTGCCATGTTGTCACCGGTATGATTCACTATTCCATTACGGTAGTAGGTAGAGGCTGGTATACCCTATAGGGTACCATCAGGCATCAGGCCTAGTGTAGGGGAGGCCTAGGTTCTATGCACCTTACAGGTCATTCACGGTCTAGTGGCTATACTGTCTTTATACACTCCACTATATACAACTGCTCTGTCTTTAGGCACTCTTTATGTACCCATGTGTATACAACTATACAACTGCTGCCCTCTATCCACTCTCGCTCACATCACAGTCCCGTACAGCCCATTGCGATATTGCCTTGGAGATGGGAAGATTAGACAAGAAAGGAGGTAGGTGCTTGGTGTTTTAATACTACCATAGAGTAATAGTACTATAGGGTAATAGTATATTAGTATATAGTATATAGGGTAGTATTATATAGTATATAGGGTAGTAGTATATAGTATATCATATAGGGTAGTAGTATATAAGGTAGTAGTATATAAGGTAGTAGTATATAGGGTGATAGTGTATAGGATAATAGTAATTGGCCCATTTCACGCCACAAGGCCGTTTTGGAGCCTGATGCCTTGACGCGAGTCTTACCCCCCCTCTATAATAGATGAACTGCAATATGCCACAGTAACAGTGAGCTCGTTTGAGGACGCTATTATTGCTCTACTCTACAATCATGATATCCAGGCTGTAGTCTTTAGTACAGACTTTGCAGCCAGATCCAAGCCCCCTGTCTATCGGAGCCTTATGACAGTAAATGGAGAGGACAAACTACAGGGTAGTTATTGTTTTAAAATTTAAATCCTCCTACCATCACTTCCCTTTGTATTTTAAAAAATTTTTATATATTTTTAAACTTTGTGTGCCTGTTATGTTTTAATTGGTTTAAATTACTAACCGGATCTACTTAATCTTTTTTTAGTGGTGTGATTTGTTATCCCCCTCCCCCTGCCATATATAGCTATGCTAGTGCCTTTCTCATTGGCACTTACCATACTTAGCATACTTGTCATATTTCCCCTCAGGGCTGCAGCGCTTTATCGACACAGCCTTAGAAAGTCTAGAAGATGGGATCCCCATTACTGAGGTTATGGCTCGCACTGCTCTAGAGATCCGGCCTGAACTAGACCTGTACTTTGTGTGCGACTATGGGGCCATGGGCAAGACCGCCCAGAATACTGCAGCGCTAGCCAAGAGAGTGTTTGCTGCAATGGATGACCACGTAGAGCTACACCTGTGTATTCTAGGTGGTGTCAAGGTGCGTGGGTGGGTTATGTTAGGTAACGGTATAATGTAGTGCAGTGTAGTGTAATGTAATGTAATGTAGTAATACCTGTATATCTATCCTGGCCATCCTTGTTGGTCCTTGCATATCTGTTTTTTAATTTTACTTCTACCATTAGGAATAGTCTAATAGTCTAATATTATATTCTCCCAATAGGATCGTGTTGCCACTCCCTTCTTTGATGCCCTAGTGGCGTATTCTAAGGTAAGATCTCTGCCAATTACCTGTCTTAGATTCTAATTAAATATAATTTAAATTTTAATGATATGTGAAAAACCATGATATTAATATTTAAGTCTTGTGTATAGCTATACGTGGATCTATACCCACTATATAAGCTACATAAGTTATATATACATCTACCAACCAATCTATGATCACTATTACAACTGGCAACCAATCACCTGTCCTTCCCCCTAGCGCCCTGTATGCGTGTTCCATGCGCTAGCTCTATCCCGTGGCCAATCTATCCGCAAATCAAGGTGGATCCAGGGCCTGCCTCACTTCTATGGCAGCAACCTGTTCAAGGCCGAGTCTAGCTCTACCTGTGGTGCGCACCTCTCATTGTATTGTATTCTGTACTACTATACTATGTACTATGTACGTGTATTAGTGTGTCTGTTCGTATCTTGTTTTCTGGCTCTCCTACTGGCTTGGCGATCAGCTTTCAACTTGACTTCTATTGGCTACATCTTTAAATCAACTGATCCATGCCTGATGTAGGACTAATAGGAATGGTTATCTTGCACCCTGCTACAAGGATTTTGACCAATGAGACATCTGCATTCCTTAATTAATCATTTGGAAACATCCAATAGTGATTGTATTATAAGTTTTATGGGCAATCGATTTAGCATAGGTATAATAGATATTGGCCAACCACATCACTTGATGCGATCGTTTATCTCCTAACTGGCTAGTCATTGTATTGTTTCCCTTTTCACACATCCTCCCCGCCAATCACAATGGCCTCATATCCATCTCTGAGATATTACTGGCTGTGCTGTACAATCGGCCAATCATGCTATCCTATGTGTGTAGATTAACATAGACCTGTCCCTATAGGCGGGCTGGACTCCCTTCTAGACCCACAAGGGACCCTTAAGCAGGCCCAGGCCAAGGCTGCCAAAGCCTTTCAGGCTCAACATACATTTTTCGTTACCAACGGCACCTCGACAGCCAATAAGATCTGCAATCAGGCCCTGTTGCAACCTGGGGATATATGTATTATAGATAGAGACTGCCATAAGGTGAGTGACTATGGTCCAATAAGAGGACACAGCACACTGGGTGTATTATCTGTGTTATTTTATATGATGGACACGTACTCCTATATACCTTTAATTATGTCATTAGTATTTCAAGGCTAGCCAATAGTACGGTGTCGGGTGCAGAGTCATCATTATGACATTGTTCTGAGTGGGGCTATTCTATACCTTTAATTATGCTATTAGTATTTCAAGGCTAACCAGTGGCATGGTGGCGGGTGCAGAGTCATCATTATGGCATTGTTCTGAGTGGCGCCATGCCGTGTTATGTAGATGCCTACCCTATCCACAAGTATTCCATGTATGGGGCTGTGCCAATCAGAGCCCTGAAGAAGGCCCTGTTGGACTATAAGGAGGCAGGGCTATTGCACAAGTAGGCACTGGTATTGTATATGCGTCCAATATATGTATATATTTTAATTATATATATATATATATACACGAATAGTTCACTCACCTGATATGCATGAGACTTTGTGGTATACCATACTATATACTCACATTATAATGCCTTATATTCCAGATCATACTCTACGTGTTGGTATATATTATAGGGTGCTATATGGGGTGATCTCTATAGACTATCCATATGCGAGTTATCCGTCCTAGTGTGGTCTGTCCCTGTTGTAATTATCCCATTATAGCCATCAATCTTGGCTGGGCTCTATCTATTTGTCTATCTGTTCTCTGCATTTATATCTACCAATCACACACACATATCTTTAATTGTTATTATATCTTATTGTATATCTATCACCTATATCTGGTTCCTCCTTGCCCATGCTGCCTTGCTATGACATCATACATATACATATGACGTATACATATGACCATACATAGACACTATGCTATTCTCTTCTGCCCAATTGACCCTCTGTGGTCTGTCTGTAGGGTCAAGCTAGTGATATTGACCAACTGTACCTTTGATGGTATTGTATACAATGTACGGCGGGTCATGGAGGAGCTATTGGCCATCAAACCCGATCTGACCTTCCTATGGGATGAGGCCTGGTTTGCCTACGCCACCTTTAATCCAATCATGAGAAACCGTACAGGCATGGGTAGGGTCACAGTGCTGCCTTCATATATATATGTACAGACACATGCACGTGCATAGTTGTACTTATATGTACCTTTTATAGCCTACTATTTATTCATTGGGCACCCTGTTATCTATATAAATAGCAGCCAATCATCATATCTAATTATATTTCTTTATTCTTATCAACCTTCTCCAATCCGCTCCCTCCCATCAAGGTTTGTATCTCTAACATTATGTATGTATTTTTAACTAACCAATGGCTTTCATTTAATAAACTTCCCTTCGTTCTTTTAACGCATTTCAAAGTAAATACCATGACCCTGTATATATATATATTAATTAGGTCTAATTATAATTCCAGGGGTAGCCAAGAATCTGGAGGCAGACCTAGAGACTACCGAGTTTAGGATGCGCTATTTGCAGTTCCAAAGCGAGTTTGGCCCTATAGATGGCGCTCCAATGGAGAGGCTGTTAGGTAGGGTCTATGGTGTTCTATAGGGTGATTATCAGGTTGCGTGTTTCGGTTTGATTGGACTACATAGATCCGACTGTATTGCTATGATGTCATGAGGCATGACCTTAATAAAATAGCGAGGTGGGGTTATGTTAGTGGTCCCTTTAGGCTTTAAAGGGGAGGAGCCTTGAGGGCATTGGTAGAGGTCATAGTCACGTGTGGCTTGCATAGCATATGTACACATGTACTATATAAATACA
>NAOQ01000141.1:116066-139082 GCA_002751075.1 Ichthyophonus hoferi | reverse complement strand
CCCCCCGTAAAAAAAAACTTTTTTTTTTTTTTTTTTTTTTGAAATCTATATATTCAAAGTAAGAATTATCAAACGTTCTTTGTTTATAATATAATTATTCCTGGTGCTTCTTATCATGGAGCTCCAAACTCCCTGGAACTTATTACTCAGACCAGACTTTCGTCTCTATTTCCCACTTTATCTTATAAATATGGTTACTACATGTGTCCAAAATATTTTATAGCTATCCTGGTCAACGCATCCCACACTACGGGCCGTATGAATTTTACTATACCATTTCACACGCAAATCAACCAAAGTTCTAATAACCAGCGCATCAGACAAGATTGACAAACTATTAATTAGACACTGTTACGAGATCAGTCGGTCAGATTTCAGTTATTATACAATAAACGAGCTTTCTTATTCAACTAGATGAAATACCAACTCATATAGTAATCGAGGTTTCTCATTCTATTAGAAGAAACCCCACCTTAATAGAAATAATTCCAGCTTTTGAATCCTTAGAGAAAATTCCTGCTTTTGATTCCTTAAAAACATCCCGCATATCGGCATTCTCCAATTGATGCAACCTAAATTTTATTTTATTTGGTAAAATAAATAATGATATGACAATGCAGGAATAATATCATAATAATATGTGAAAATTGGTATTTTAACTATACCAAAAGAAGCGTGATTTTAAGTTCAACGAATAAAATTTATTGGATATCAGATAAATGGTAAAGTGTTTCGTGCCAAAGGTAACATCGGTAGTAGAGAAATGGTAATTCTATATAAAATAATCTGTCATAATAAATTTAGCTCAGCCAGGTCACTGAATAGATACAGATAGTCGATAAGCTTAAGAGGACAGGTAAGCTAACGCTTGCCTCTAAATTGATTGGAGATGAATGAAGATAAGTTATATTATTAACAATATTAGGGGTAGAAAAAAAGAGAAATCGATAAGAATTATGTATACTTTAACATATACATATTATTACGATATTGATCTCATCTTTGTTTATCCTGTTGCTAAACAAAAGAAAAAAGAAAAAGAAAAAATTATCGCGGGACCTCGTCGTCTCTGCATTGGTTGTTGTAGTTTTGCAATTGGTGATCGTCTTTTCCCGAAATTAGAAAATCTGGCACATTCCAGAATGTAAGCCTGGTTCAGATGGATATATGAGCATTGTGGCTTCTTCGTCTTGCAATCCTGGTTGGGTAATCAATTGTTTTAGAATAATAATTTTGAGGTAATAATCTTGATGCTTGTAGATCAGGCACAACCATATCATTTAGTTTATTTAGGTATCTGCTTGTCTCTAATCAGGCTTGCATGTTTAAAATATAAAGAATGCTACTGCAGACAATTTTATGTTCAGTTTACTATAGGTTCTAATTTATATATTTTGCTGTTTGTTGTTGTAGTTTTAAGCTAGTAATTGAGTTTATTTTTATTATATTAACTGCTGAGCGCTAACCTCGTATCGAGCTATCTATTGGTTACTTTATCTATCCTTCAATTATTTGTAGGTCATTGAACAATTAGCGGTACAATACTTATAAATGGATATTTGTATCTGCTAATTTTATCTCGATATGATTAGATCCGATTGGATTGAGGCTCAGCATGGGCTTTCAAGGCATAAGGCTTTTTCCAATTAACTTTAGAAATAGAGTTTTCTGGTATAAGTTCATTTAATCCCATAAATAATTTAAACACCCTGAAACCAAAACAGTAACCAATGAGAAAAATGATATTTATTCTTCATACAAGCCGTAAGTTCACTTATAATATACCAAAAATAATAATACATCTGTGTATAAATAGACAAATTATCTAAAATAAAATAAAATAAATTTAAAAAATAATTATGGATTTGGGATCTGCGCAAAAGATTCTTATCACTCGAAATTTCCTTGTTAGTAACTCAGGGTTTAAAATTTACACAACTAAATGAGCCTATCGCCTTTTCATGTTGTAATAAGATCGCTTTTGCTTAGCCAAAAAATTATTATTTGTATGAAGAACTCACATCCAATAATATATCTCCATCTCTTGGAGTTAGGGTAAAGGCTTTCTGTAAGTTCTGAAATAATAATACATCCAATCCTATTGCTCCGGTAACCAATCTCAAAGTACTTTGGCAAATACTGACCAACTAACTATGCATGAACATTTCATAAACCTATAATAAAATGTCTCATTGCATAGGCTTAAATCTTCAGTCAGCAAAATATTTATGATGCGTTGATGTAGTCCAGTTTTCGTTAAAGCAATTAGTAGCATTATAGACTAACTTAACTTCCATAGAAAGGTATGTATAAGCAATGAGTATATTTATGGATAAGATATACCAATGCTCCATTGTGTCTTGTAACAGTTCTTGTATCAAATATGGAATTAAGTTGGCTTCCGCGGACGAAGCCCAAAATGACCACATTTTTACTCCAAATAAGTAGATAAAACAAAAAAATATATTGGTAATATTTCTCCTGGCTGCCTTCTCATAATTATTGTTTGCATGCGTAGACATTGACTGAAAAATAACCAACCAGGCGGCTTAAAGATGCGTTACTAAATCTATTGCCAACCGAAGCAGAAACGATCATTAAAACCTCAAGACTGAATCCCCAATGACAAAAAAGGATTTTTTTTATGATCGCCAATTATATGTGTGGTTCCGAAACGAAGTCATCTATTCTGAAGTATGCCAAGTATCCCATATGCAGCCATATACTCTATAAAACTAGGTAAAGCATATATATATAATTAATTTTATATAAATGTCTATATTTTTATGTTTTATTATTATTTAACTATAAAATGTCTTTGATTTTTAATGTTATAGACTTTAGAGCCAAGCTCAAAATACGGCTCATTTGTGTTATCAGTCCGAAAGAATCTGTCTTTGTTTTTCTAAATAGCTATTGGCTCTAAAAATAGAACGCGGTAATTTAAATCAAAAAGTTGCTTTTTCTGCTAACAGTTTTTTGGCATTTTCGGGCCAGGTCACGTAGTTTAATTCAGCCCGATACTACTAAACGTGCCGTTAACTCAGCTATTAGCTCTTTTGATGAGGATGAAGATAAACATCAAGTATATACCTCGGATTAATGTGAATTATATTAAGTTGGAATTCGTCCCAAAAAAGCGTTATGTAATTGGGCATGAAGGCATTGCAGGATTTCTAAGAAATAGAAAAAGTCTACTATCAACTATGACTTACTCTGCTTGTGATCCAAAATTGTCAATGACTCCAGTATTGGGTTATCTAAATATATAGATATATAATATATTCTCATCTCAGGCACCCAACCAAAAACAGGAATGAAATTTATTTTCCAGGCTCAGATAAGTTTTTCATTATTAAGTTATTCTGTTTTCCTATTCCACAAAGTTATTAACCGGACCATTGATTCAATGACATTATACACAAGAGATAGCTTTTAGGTGTTACTATGTAACTACATCTTAGTGCTTTTCTTTGTTTATAAACTAGCTAATTCCACATACTACTAAAAGTATAAGAAAATTTGAAGACTTTCATAATCTACTTCTATCTCTACTTTATCTTCTTCTCATCTATCAACATCTTTTACTTCTGCTTGTATGTCTGACATGTGAAATGTCGGTTCGTCTAAGTGGAATCAAACATAATCACAATTTTTTTTTGAAGAAATGTGCGCTGTACTTCTATATATTCTCTAGGTTTTTTTCTGTTTACTCGCTAGAGGAATCGCTAAATATGGTTTATTGTGCAAGGTTTTCATTAAACAAAGACTAATGATTATTGCTCACTATGTAAAAGTCGTATGCCGTGACTTAGCCCCTCCTGAATACTAGCACAGCTAGAATTCCTTTGTACTTTGAGGCTTTCACTAGCTAAGTGCTTAATCAAAATATTCGGTGCATCATTAATATCTTTCATTATCGTTGTGCTATGTGTTCCACATTTTTAACTAGGGGCCTAATCCAGTTACTAGGATCACGTCCCTATATGTTAGCTTATTGAATATAGAATTTTGTACATAATAATAATAATAATATGTATGTTTGTGTGGTGTAATCTATGCATTACTTGAGTGCCGGACATGCAACTATTCCAGTCGCTCTTGGCACTCAAGAATCGTAGGAACATTGAGGAGTATTCAATCAGATTGTCTAATCAGAAACTCTGATTGTAATACATACCCACCATATTCTTATAACTAAGACAAGGCAAAGGCAATAGTGAACTAGATTGAATAAACTAGTGAGATGGGTAAATGCCACTTTAAAAATAAAACAATAATTATATTAGTTAGCAAACATGCCCTTTGATCACTTGGGGTTGTGAAGTCATTTTTGTGAGGATTCCACCCGTTTGATCTGAATAAAATATAATTATGACCAGAATGTTTCTGTTTTATGTTTTAACAATATGCTTGGTACTTTGATTTAGTCTTATAGGCTCCATAATTTAGACTTCATAACGGGGAAAACACAGTAATCAATTAGTAATTAGGTGTCAATTTAGTGATTAGGCAGAAAACTACCAGTCGGAGCGATATATTTAAGTTATCTTGCGTTAACTTACAAAAAATTAATACATATGAAAGCATTATTTCGAAGGATTTTGGACGCTAAAAAGCAACTTCAATGGGAGAGAGAAGGCGAGAAAAATGCTGCCAATAACTAATTGTATTTGTGTAAACTAATATATATATATATATATATATATAGTAATACAGTATTAAAATGAAGATATATCTCTATTTCTCCTTACGGATACATGGATTCTCACCATTTGTACACATACATGATCATAAAGAATATCTACAAAACTGTAAGAGACCCGTGTATAGACATTTTTCTATTGTTACGCATATATGTACATATATGCCTGTATAGGTTAGCGATAAAAAGACATAGTTCACATTGAGCAGGGAAGTTCCAACTCTTCGTATATGTTAATACAATGCCTATTAATATTAAGCAAATTATTAATGGGATAAAAAGGTTAAAAAAAATAGGGTAAACGTACACAGTTTTTGTTTTAAGTCGTTAACCTTATAATGACACATATCAAGTAGCAAACTACAGTGTAAACCAAATTAGAAGCCTCGTCTCAACCACAGAGTCGTTAATTTATGCCATTCTAAACCCATGATGCGGTAAGACTGAATTTGTATTAAGTTGTATGCCTGATATAACATGGTATTCAGGAATTAATCTCAATTTGGATCATACTACACAGGTTTGATAGATAATATTGGAAATTTGATTAACAGCATATGAAAAATGAATAGAATACATGTTAAATTCTAATATAAATAAAGAAATAATGAATAATTGTAATATATTACACAGGTTCCAACAATGAATTCTTGGGATAACACATTGGATGATATAAATGTCGGTGATTGACATATATTATAAAAGGCACTTGAAAAAAAAATAGTTTCTTGTTAGAAAAAGTTCACTCGAGTAATAAATAGTGTTAAAAAAAGAACATGTAATTAATTTAGGTATTTCTTTATATAACTATAAGCATTTAATATCATTTGCCATTATTATTTCATATGTAGCCTGAAAAAATAGTTAATGCGATCTACAGTTGTTAAGAACGATAGAAATTGAACCAGCCAAAGGTAGAGAATCTGAAACTAGATAATAAGCCATTTCACATCATATGTTTTGAGTTCAGGTAGCACATTGCTTAGGCATCCTGCCTAAGACAAGTCCTGCTAACTTGTTTAATAATAAATATATATATATTAGTATATCTGTACTGCATGTATGCAAATGAATACTTTAACATGCCAAAGTTTACTATTTAAATAGTGATTATTTTGATATACACCTTAATTTTCATTGGATCGTATGAAGAATAAAAAATAATATTTACGTATTATTGATGCAGAATATACGTGATATAAAAGTTGGAATTTAGACCAATTCAATCCAAACAATATGCAAGTGTTTAGTGGAATAAAAACGGTAATATTATAATACTATATACAGTACGGTTGTTACATAGATATAGTACGATCAAAGTGAGATGGGTAATAAATATCCTTCTATTCTGTTTTTGGGAAATTCCCCCATCCTTCAATAATAAATTCAATACGTTGAGTTTATCACGATAATATTACTGGTGGTAGTTTAATAGTGCATGGTTAATCGCTTGATATTAGATTATATTTTTAACAAAGCCTAGTGATCAATTATAGCAACCCTAATTCTATTGTCTATTGGTTGATTTTGAATGCTATTCAAAACTTAACCAATGATCACATTCCTTTTAAAAAGCGTGTGGTGCTATTAACATATAATTTGACTTATAAAGATTTGATAAAAAAAAAAAACATTAAAAAATAATTAGTAAGAATAAGTAACAACCTATCACAGGATAATAATAAGTGGCAGAAAGGTTTTTAAAAAGCGAATTCTCCTCATGGAAGCCAATTACATATTAATGCACTTCATAATCTTAAAATCCAAGGCATTAGTGATTGGATGATTAGATTTTCCGATTGTTGGAACAACCAATAAAAAGCAATTGATCTCTGCTTAAATAATTTTTATAGGCGGATAATAAAGAAAATGAAATATCCTAGTGTCTCTTGATATTACCTGCGATAATATTAAATACAACATGTCATAACAGGATACAATATGAAATAGTATGATATCATCCGGTATAATTAGAAATATTTATTTAACGTCATTGACGTCGTTGGCGCTTATTTGGAAATAGGATGATTTTGAATAACATACACACTCGTAATTAAATCGGGAGTTGGACGTTTTACACATGAAGTTCATATATATAAATTTGCTTTCTATTGGGCCTGAAGTTTGTTCAAAACATACACCATTATTTCGTAGTTTTCACTTGGATTATATATGTATTTATAACCCTCACCCTTTTCTGTTCTATTCTATTCTATTCTATTCTATTCTATTCTGGTTTCTATACTTTTGTTATGGACCCTTTTGCGAATAACTTTCCTGGCTACAACAGCCAGGGATACCCTCTTCCTCCCAAGCAGAACTACAATCTACCTACAGGATATGCACCCGAAGAATTTGAAGCGGCCTTGAAGGCACAATCAGCTGGATTTACAACACAAACATTACCACTTCCACAACAGCCACAACAACCACAGCATCCACAGCATCCTGGTCAGAATAATCCTATAGCTATCAACCCACAACCTTCAACTTTTCAAGCACAGCCACCTTCTGTGCTAAAACAAGGTCCTACCAACCCCACGTTGCATCAGAAACGTGCCCCTGCCTTCGTTGCGTCTCACTTCCCCCCACAGCGACCAGCACATACACCACGGGCCAAAGTCTGTGTTCTCTTTCATTGCATGTTTGTACTTCTGTGTTCATCTAATCCCTATTCCATCCATTTAAGTGAATATTCGAAATATGAAGGTATATAAATGTATGTTAGTGTATTCTGTTTGAAAGAATGAAAGGGTCTTGATATTCAGCCGTTTTGTCAACTTATTAAAGGGGATTAAAGGGATACATAGGGATTATTTCGTTTTCCTTATTTCTTTCTTTTTCTTTCTCTTTTTTTTTTTAGATAAACATATCATTACCGGTATTTATATACCCCTATTACCACATGTACATAGTATTATTATGATAATCACCATCGCTATTATATTATTTTAATCATTCTAATCAGTCAACCAATGTTTTTATAGAAGGCAAAGCCGGAGGAAGAGGTAGAACAAGGGGATAATGAGGATAAGGATCCTACATATGGAGCCAAGACATATAAGCCTAGGGCGGTGCATATCCCATTCGTTTTATTTCACTAGTGTATATGGTTATATGGTTATACATATATACGTACATACATACATACGTACTTACATACGTGCATATTATCATACATACTTACACACATACATGCATACATACCTACCTATATAGTATTATATGTACATACACACACACGTACATACCTACCGACAACATACATACACCATATCCCGACCAACCTAATATTTCTCCCTCTTTCTCCCTCTTTCTCTTTTCCTTCCTATATCTCCCTAAACTCTTTCTTTTAAACTATGTCCGTTGATTGGTCCTGCTCGGTTTACCTTTCATTTCCACTTGTTTCTTGTTTTAATTACACTTCAGCTAATCACATTCCATACCTATCTAAACCGATCAATAATTTATTCTAACCAGCTATACCAATCTAATCTCAACCACTATTATATTTCCACCAATACCAGCCCACCATGACGGTTGCCGACGAGGGGGAGAGGCGTAAGCGATTCAACTTTCTGTTGGAGCAAACAGAATTATTCTCACATTTCGTAGAAAGTGGCAAGGACTTGAAAGGGTTTGGGATGGGGCATGTACCAATGAAAAAGGACCCTGTGTCAGTATCGATGGTAAGCACTGGTGATAGTCGGCATAGAAGGTCAGAGAAAGAAGAGGATGAGGAGTTAATTAAGACCGCTAAGAGGGACTCTGAGGCCTTTATATTTACCGAGTCACCTGCTTGTATGTATATGTATGCATGTATATATATATATATTGTGTGTATATATGTATATGTGTGTCTATATATGTGTATATGTGTATATGTAAATATGTATATATATATGAATAAGTTTCAAGAGCCACCCATACTTCTCCCATTCCTTCTTGTTTCGCCCTACCATATACACATGCAAGTGCTATATTACCTTTTTATCTTCTAATCTAACCAATCATTTCCACACCTTAAAGACATTGTAGGAGGAACCCTGCGTGATTATCAGGTGCGAGGCCTTAATTGGTTGATTAATTTGTATGAGAACTCCATTAGTGGCATTCTTGCAGATGAGATGGTATGTTATGATTGGTTGCTGCATGATGTGTGTGTGTTTCTCTTTCTCTCTCCAGCTATCTCCTTCTTTTTCTGTCTGTTTCTCTCTTTGTCTTCCTGTCTATTATTATACTCTTATTCATCCTTTTCCCCATCGCCACTATGGTTGTATTATTCTATTCCTCTATTATCATGTTATCTTGGACACTCACCTATACCTATAGTAGAACACTGTATAGTGTATTCTTTTCTAGTTACATTTTGGCATAAGTTAGAGGTGTTTCTCCATTGATATATATATATATCCGTATCTATATATATATGTTTACATACCTATATATCTATGTGTTCTATAGGTCTGGAGAACCTTATCTTTCAATTCCTTTGGCTTCCTAATAGTGCAGCTTATGGAAAACAGAATATTTTTCCATAGCTATTAATAAAGTTAAACTACTGTATGCATAAATCTGCCTTGTTGTATCATGGTTATTATTATTATTATTATTATTATTATTATTCCTATTGTCAACTCGATTTGATTCGATTCGCCACAGGGGCTAGGCAAGACCCTACAAACCATTGCGTTACTCGGGTTTTTAAAACACTTCAAGAACATCAATGGACCACACCTGCTTATAGTACCCAAATCTACCCTCACCAACTGGATGAACGAGATTAATCACTGGTGTCCTTCGTTAAATGCTATTTGCATTCAGGGTCATAAGGAAGAGAGGGTAGAGTGTAGTTGACGTGGTGTTAGTGCACTCTTATACGATTATATTACTGTACTATTATATTATTGTACTATTGTTTTTATTGCATTATTATATTACTGTGCTATTATGCTACTATACTGTTGTACTATAATGTTATTGACTATTATATTAGTGTACTATTCTATTATGTTATTGTACTATTATACTAGTGTACTATTGTATTGTTGTACTGTTATATTATTATGCCATTATATCATCATACATTCATGCATGCATACATATAGGTAACGTGTCTATGTTTTAATAGGAGGAAATGGTCCAATCACAATTGCATTCGGGCACATGGAGCATCTGTGTGACGTCATATGAGGTGGCAATCCTTGAGAGGGCGGCTTTCAAGGAATTTCATTGGAAGTATCTGGTGATTGATGAAGCCCATAGGTAAATAGATTAAATTTGGTTAATCTATGAATCTTATATATATGTGCTAGACGTGCTTGATGAAGTTTCGATAAACCCCTATATAGTGAACTAAAAATAGGTACCAATAACAATAGCCGTAATATTATTTTAATTTTAATTTTAATTTTAATTTTGTTAGTAGGAGTAAAATCCATTATCCATGTGTATAAATGTGCTTTCATATACTTCTACCTACTATATATTGTTGTAGAGCATAGTATAGTATAGTACTATATGGTATTGTATAGCATAGTATTCTCTGACCTCTTTCTTCCTTTTAACATTGCTGTCCCTTACAGAATTAAGAACGAAAAGTCCAAACTGTCAGAAATAGTGCGTGAATTTAGCAGTAAGAATAGACTGTTGATTACCGGCACCCCCCTACAGGTATATATGTCTTTGTATTGTTGCTATGGTGATAAGATACAAGGTTTCGTTGGTTTGCTTTATATATCGTGTGCATGTGGCTACGGTAATCTCATGGGAAAAAGATATTTTCAATATAGCAGGATGATTGGAGGAAAAATGAGGAGGGTAGAATAATAGTGGTGCCTTGACTGACCTGACATTCCTCTTTTTCCTACCTACCTACCTACCTACCTACCTACCTATATATCTACCTATCTACCTATCTACCTACTTACCTACCTACCTACATATGCGTATAGAACAACATGCACGAGCTATGGGCCCTTCTTAACTTTCTCTTACCCGACTTTTTCGGATCATCTGAGGACTTTGACCAATGGTTTGATGTTAGCAAGTTTGCCCAGAACACAGATGTAGTACAACGACTGCATAGTGTATGTTTTGGAGAGGGAGAGGTTGGGGGAGACAGGAAAAGAGAGAGAAAGAGTTGATTGGATGGATGGTGTATGTATTGATTATATTGGCTATTTTCTTGAATGTTCAGGCAATTAAAATATGAAATATTGTTTGTATTGGTTCGTGTGGGCGATATGTAGAGCGAGCCAATTGAATATGTAATGATAAGATTGGCTTCCATGATTATTGATTGCACAAGGCGTCCCTTCACTCTATATATTCACATATAATATAGACCTATAAACGTCATATATACGTCATATATATATCCGCAGCATATCCCCTTCCAACCCAACCTAACCTTCTCATCCTGTCAAATCAGGTTCTCAAACCGTTCCTTCTTCGTCGACTGAAGAGTGACGTAGAGAAAGAGCTCCTTCCTAAAATAGAAACCAAGATCTACGTAGGCATGACGGACCTGCAGGTCACGTGGTATAAGACTATCCTATCAAAGGATATCGACCTTGTCCAAGGGGGGGTCCATGCCAAGAGTGGGAAATTACGGCTGTTGAATATCCTAATGCAGTTGAGGAAATGCTGCAATCACCCCTATTTGTTTGATGGGGCTGAACCAGGTATGACATCTAGACCCCTTTCCCTCCTAATTGGCTTGTTATATTCCTGTCTTATTATTGGCTTACTGTATTTTGCTGTCCTATTATTGGCTTACTATGTGTATGGGTATAGATAAGTGTTGGTTTTAAGGGGTGGATATGTGTATATTGTCTTGTATGCATGTTATGCTATGTGGATTGTGGATGGATGGATGGTAATATAATAGTATCTGTACGTATATATGCATGTATGTATGTATGTATGCCTGTAGGTAGTATATATGTGTATTTCATGATAAACATTCATATATAGTTTTATATATATCTGCCTATCTGTCAATCTATATCTCTATTGGCAGATATTGCTTAATCATGCATGATATGATACTTCCATTCACATACATATAATATGGCATCCATTAATTGGTATATATGCTATTTTAATTTTTAACTATATATTATTATGTATAATTCCTGCCTTAAGTTTTATTTGAAGGACCAATCACCACACTCCCCAATGACCCTAAAACAATCAGTACATCCGGTTGCTAAGCACCCCCTTGAAGCCGTACATGGCATTGGTTTCTATTATTAGATTATCTCTAAACGACACAACCAACCAATAACACTTCGCCATAGTCTCCGTTTGACCTATATAATAATGTTAGATATAGGTAGATATATGTTTGTTCCATGTAACCCATATCCAATTAGAATTGATGGAATAACCCAAGTAAGGGGTGTTTAAACGACTATATATGCAATAGTAATAGCACTAGTAATAATAGTAATCGCTAATAAGATTAAATGGTCATAGCTATATATGAAAGCACATATATATATGCATATGTTCTGTATTACTAATCAAAAAAAATCCTATAGGACCCCCCTACGAGAATTTACACCTACAACATCTAGTAGACAACTGTGGCAAGCTGGTAGTGTTGGACAAATTACTATTAAAACTGAAGGCCAATGGGAGTCGCGTTTTACTTTTTAGTCAAATGACACGTATGTTAGATATACTAGAGGACTATTGTTTGTGGAGGGGCCATTCTCACTGCCGATTGGATGGTTCTACGTCACATGAGGTGTGTATGTATGTGTAAGGTGACGTCATATTATGAAAGTAGAAGAGTATAATAGTAAGATAGGAGGATTTTGTGGTTGAATAGATGCTATTATAATTCTATTGTATATACCCTATTATAGTACTATAATACCATAGCTGACAACCTATGGGATACTAGATTATACTCTATTATACGCTATTATATTCTATTATACTCTATAATACTATATTATACTCTATTATACGCTATTATATTCTACTATACTCTATAATACTATATTATACTATATTATACGCTATTATATTCTATTTTACTCTATTATACTATATCATGTTATATTATGCTATACTATACTTTATTATACCCTACTCTATTATACTCTAGCTTATTATACCTGGTATATTCACCTCTCCCTCTCCCTCTCCCAGGATCGTCAACGCATGATCGACCAATACAATGAGCCCAACAGTGAGAAGTTCATCTTTCTCTTATCCACTAGGGCGGGAGGATTAGGTATTAACCTAGCAACGGCTGATGTTGTCATCATCTACGATAGTGATTGGAACCCACAGGTAAGTGTCACATGCCTGGGGCTATCAAAGCGTTATTGATTGATTGTTAATCGTATGTATATGTGGATATAGATATACCTTTATTATTTATAGATATTCATCTATCAATAAACACCTGTACGTTCATGTGTATATACGTTTACATGTATTCCTTTATTTAAGGTTCTACATGGTGTATACAATGATTTGTTTCTCTATCTATGGGTATTATTTATATGCTAGTATGAGATTGTATGCTGTATGTTTTTAGCTGTGTGCCTCTATATTCTATGTATACTGGTTTATATTGATGCATGACTGTGCTCCAATTAATGGAATTCGTCCCCATGACAACCCCTACCCACCCACCCACCCTTCTCCCTCCTACTAATACCTATATATGTATGTATAGTGTGATCTGCAAGCTATGGATAGAGCACACCGTATTGGTCAAAAGAAACAAGTTCGCGTGTTTAGATTGGTTACTGAAAGCTCGGTAGAGGAGCGAATTATAGAGAGGGCTGAGACCAAACTACGGTTGGATGCATTGGTTATACAGGTAGGCTAGGAGGATATGATTGGATGTGGATATATATATATAGAGCTAGAACCATAATGTATTCGAAATCTCTCTAAAAATTTGGCCCACTTATATGGAAATGCGCACTTACGTACGCCTATGTCCTTTCTATCCTTATGTAAGTCTTATCTCAGATAGGGTTGGGTCGGGTCGTAATCTCTCACCGTTGTCCTTTTGCTATTGGTTAATTTATACATACCTACTAGCCCTAATTACTAATAGCTAATTACCAATAACAGCAAGGACAACTCACCACTGAGAAGAAGTCATTGGGTAAAGATGAGATCTTCTCCATGATTCGCTGTGGTGCCGATCATATTTTCAAGTGTGATGCTCTACTGACTCTTTCTCCTTTTAATTCTTTTAATCTCCCCTCAATCTCCCTTCTAATGGCCTATTCCAAAATATTAATCTAGCGTTACTCCAGTCTTTATTAGATAGTTCACATCTGTTACAAGGTTTCCTGTGATAATTAGCCAATAAAAGCGATGCTTTACAGTAGTCTATAGCTCAATACCAATCATAATATTTCATACTAAAATTTGAATTTTCTATTAAACAAAATCCACTCAAACATACATATATAAAAACAACCCTACCATAGTGTAAATTTCAATTTACTAATATGTATGTAGGCTGGTAAGCATGTACACACATATATCCTATTATATCTTACTATATCTTACTATCTCCTATATATATATTCGGGTATAAATATAATATTCAGGTTTATGTCCACCATTAGTTGTTCTCATATAGTAGGTATAGTAGTTTATTGGCTTATTATCACACACCTACTTAAGGATGACTGGCTCTACCATGACCGACGAGGATATAGATGCGATATTAGAAAGGTCACAACAAAAGACTAAGGAACTAGACACTAAGTTGAAGTCACTGGGGGTAGATAAGTTAAAGGAGGTGTGTATGTGTGTTTGTATATATGCAAAGGTATAGGGTATATATATGTTTAGATGTTCAATACCCGTAATGTATGTGTATGTGTTCACCTACAAAATATATCTACCAATCCACTTATACATCTCTCTCTTATCTATTATACTTACTATATCTACTATATCTACTATACTTACTATATCTATTATACTTACTATATCTACTATACTTACTATATCTATTATACCTACTATACTTACTATATCTACTATACTTACTATATCTATTAAACCTACTATACTTGCTATATCTACTATATCTATTAAACCTACTATACTTACTATACTTACTATACTTACTATATCTACTATATCTACTATACTTACTATACGTACTATATCTACTATATCTACTATACTTACTATATCTACTATACCTACTATACTTACTATATCTACTATACGTACTATATCTACTATACTTACTATGCCTACTATATCTACTATACCTACTATACTTACTATATCTACTATACCTACTATACCTAATATACCGATGTTAACTGTTTTTCTATACACTAGTTCTCTCTAGATACAGGTTTCTCAGGAAGTCTGTATGAGTTTGAGGGAAAGGATTGGAGAAAGAATAAGAGTAGCTCTACTTTTGTAGATATGGGCAAGAGAGATGCACGGAGGGAGGTCAACTATAACCCTAACGATTACTATAGGTAAGTCTAGTATAGTATATGGTATAGTATAATATATTAGAGTAGAGTAGAGTATAACATAGTATAGTATAGTATAGTATAACCTGGTATAGTATATTGTATTATAATCTATTGTCATATATGTTCTTATATGTTCATGTCTGTATATTAATGCGGGAATGTTTAAATTATTCATTAAAACTAACTGTTTTAATTGATTGGCAGAGTATATATTTATGTATATATACTCCTATACCTGTAAATGTTTATATACACACCACCCATATCTCTATCTTCCTTGCTCTAGCTGTTGTTTGCCTATATACTGACTATTATACACATACACTACTTACCATACTATTGTATTGATATA
This sequence comes from Ichthyophonus hoferi, assembly GCA_002751075.1. Classification (NCBI taxonomy): domain Eukaryota; class Ichthyosporea; order Ichthyophonida; family Ichthyophonidae; genus Ichthyophonus; species Ichthyophonus hoferi. The sequence goes on along the minus strand of NAOQ01000141.1, from coordinate 123,532 downwards.
CTAATAGACTACTGTGCTATTATACTACTATACTATTTTATTACTCTACTATTATACTATTATACTATTATACGACTGTATTATTATGCTGTTATACCAATTATACGATTATACTGCTATACTAATTATACTGTTATACCACTATCCTACTATGCTAACATATACTCTCTATAGAGAGCAAAAACGAGTGCACGAAGCCAAAGAAAGAAAGAAAAGGGAGCCACGTCCACAGAAACAACCCCACTTAGTAGACTGGCAGGTGGGTGTTGCATACCTCTCATCCTGTAGATTCTATATGTATATATATATGTTTATTAGCCAATAACTCTATGTTCTCATTTTATCTTATACTAAAAAGATTTTACTTGTTTTTTTATTTGTTTATTTGAAGAAAAAAACAATTTATTTTTATTTTTCATTCGTTTTGGTATATAAATGGGAGAAGAAAGTAAAGATATCAATAATTGGATTGGCTGCATGTCACATATTGGGATGTATGTATAGGCTACCTTTGTTATATATGCTTATTGTGTGCTTTTTATACATGTTTTAGATTAGTTTATTGATTGGTAGATTAAAATCATTTTATTTATGAGGTTGGTCAGCCTAATTAGATTTATTTAGTATAATAGTATAAAAATGTGGTATACTATGATGATCCAATAGTATTATGGTCATACTAATATAATAATATACCAATTATATATATGACCATATATGACTAACTAGCATTTTAAATAGCCAATCAGTGCAAATGATTTGATTTGATAGTAATATTGAGGGGGGTCTATAGTTTTTCCTCCCCAGACTACACGAGCTGTTAGAGAAAGAGCGATTAATCTATCAGCGTACAGTGAATTACGTCATACCTATCCCTGATAATGAGGATGAGATTGCCAAGGCCGAGAGAGAGAAGGTATTTGATTGGTGTACAGGGGAGGGCAAGTCCGGGTGTATTGGTTAGAGTTATGATGGAGTAGAATAGGATAGAGTAGGATAGAGTAGATGGTTGTGTGGTATACTATATAGACATCGGTCTATAGATACATAGGTGTAAGTATAAAGATATATGTACATATATAGATCAATCAACTTGGTGGTGTAGAATATTTTAAAACCCCAAAAGATAGATAGAGGGTCAAACTCTAAGAGGTGATTATATTATACTATTGCACCAATCAAAGTTTATCTTTAAAATAAATCATCTAATGTAATTGGCATGTCATTTATATTAAGTATTGCTAATTCTAAGTTTTACCTTATATTTTTACACCAATACAAAGACATATACCTTACGTGTGTAGTGCTAAAACTCTAGTGCGGTCCGTACTATCTGAATATTTGGTATTTTAAAAGGGATACATAGAATTGTCAATATGTCAGTGTGTATGGATGGTTGAAATGGAATGGTTCAGCTCGCAACATAAATTCTATGGTTTATTCCTTATCTCTTATTGGATAGGGGCTATTAGTTTTACTTCAGAAACCATAGCATTAGCTGTTAAGGCATTGGTTTAAATCCCATATCTTATAGCAGCAGCCTATCAAATCATATTAAATTGGTGACGTCTCGTAGCTAACTGGCCAATGGGAATGCAGGAACAAAAGAGGATTGATACGGCAGAGACACTCACAGAAGAGGAAATTAATGAAAAGGAAGTACTGTATTCAGGTATGGTAGTCTATTTATATATTTTAATGTTAGTAACTGATTGAGCCATATGGCGTATATACATATGGTACTACCTGCCTATAGGTACTTCTGTTTAAATATATTTTTCTTTCTCTCCCTCCCTCTCACATACACTATTACCCTGTACAGAGGGGTTTATTAATTGGTCTAAACGAGACTACAATGCCTTTAGAAAGGCCTCGGAACGTCATGGGAGGAATAACCTAGATGCGATTTGTAAAGATATCGAGGTAGATATATAAGTGTATATGTATGTGTCTATGTGTGTATATGTGTATATGTATGTATATAGATATGTATAAGTGTATGTATATATATATATGTATATGTATATGTGTGTCTACACTGTCTGTTTTACGTACATACTATTATACATTATACATACTAATATAATATCATAATAATATTTTATACTGCATGCTTACCAATAATACATCTTAGTCAATAACCCTCCTATTCCTATTGGATAAACAGATGACATTATACCCACCGTTGGTCTATTCTATGTTACCATATTTAGTAATCCCTGGTTCCTTTACCATTTATTTAAAATTTAACATTTAACATTTATTCGTCAAAATCTGGTTATGATCCACTGTTATAACTATATATAGTATATCTCATGATATGGCCCCAATCATCTTGTAGGGTAAAACCCATAAAGAGGTAGTAGATTATGCATCAGTATTCTGGGCACGTTACAAGGAACTCCATGGATGGGAGGATATCCGATTGGCTATAAAGAGAGGAGAATCGAAGGTGAGTAAAGTAGGGGTGCCATTAAGAGATATGATTGGGGTAGAAGATATAAATATAGGTGTGTCTATGTTTGTATATGGAGTGTGGGACAGATTTCCATGATCTTTTATATTTCTTATTACTATATCTGGATGCACGTTTATTTTTGTCGAAAGATTATATATAGAGGCCGAAAGAAGGACAGGTAGTTACAATATTCCTCCTCCCTCTCTCTCTCTCGAGTCCCCGTTTCTACACCTTACTATAGTCTGTAGTGTACTATAGTAGTGAATATTTCCTATCGCAAGGCTACCTCGCTATAACCTGACACTAACCCAATTATACTATGCTCCCGTCATACTACTGTACTATTATATACACATACTATATACTATCATATACACATACTACCCTACCCTATCCAGATACAAAAGCGTACGGAGATAGCCCAGACACTGGACCACAAGATCTCTCGCTACAGATATCCCTTCCAACAACTAAGAATCGCCTATGGCTCTAACAAGGGAAAGCACTTCACGGAACAAGAGGATAGGTTCCTGGTATGTTATTGGTCATTGTACTTTAATTCTTTTAAAATATCTTTGCTTACTGGTTCTTTTATTGATATAGTTTATTTGGTAGTAGATATATATACTTCAAGGCTGATTGGTGGTGGTTGTATAACCTGTTTGCCGTTGGCTAGTGGTCCCATGATAAGGTGTGATTCATTGTCTCTGGGTTGGTTAATTATGGCATTTTATTGGCCTGTTTAGTCTAATTTTAATATTAGATTGGCTTAGAAATTGGCTGGATACCAGAATTAATTCTATTTTAACCTAATTAATTAACGGTTTAATTGCTTATTTTATTACCCTGCTTATTACCATGCATCTTATACCTTTTTCCACCCCTATTAGCTGGTAAGCATGCGCATTGGTTCACAAAAGCACGCGTTACTCATTAGTGTGCCCGGAATAGATAATTAGAGTAGATCAATCACTAATACGGCTCCCATTAGGCAACTATTCATTTGACTATTGTTTATGGAGAACTATAAATAGACCCTGTGGTATTTGTGGTTAGTTAAATTTTGGACACAGACGTTCTAATCTTCAATGAAAAATAACCAATCAGTAAGATGCCATTAGCCAATGAGAATTGTTAAAATGATAGTTGGCCAATAGTATGATGTAGTAGGATATAGTATAATAAATAGGTAAGCTATTTTTTTCCATTTTTACCCAATCCTGACCGTAATTTAATCCCAATCAGCTTGTCATGTTAAATCGTCTGGGACCTCAAAAGGAGCACGTGTATGATAGCTTATTAAGGGAATGTCGACTTGCCCCTCAGTTCAGATTTGATTGGTTCATCAGGAGTCGTACACCTAATGTAGTATACCTTTACCCTCCTCTACCTTTGTGCTTTAGTGTAATGTATTGTAATCTAATCTAATCTAATCTAATCTAATCTAATGTGATTTAATACATAATGTATATTATATCTATTACACTGGTTGGTGGGGCCTGTCACAACGCGATAGAGTAGAGTTATAATAGGAGGCAATGGGTAAAACTAAATTGGAAAACAGTTAAAGGTCCAATGGTACTGCTCATTTAAGCACATGAAATTTTAAATTGGAATTTTAAAATAGCTTAAACCCTCCTTCTCAATGGATCGATAGTTATATTTTGGGTTTTGGTTCTTATTAAACTATTTAACGTAGCCTATTAACCCTTTATTTTATACATTTTTAAGTATTGGTTGAAGCTATTTAATTCATAGCTAATTTTAATACGTTTATTTTCCCAATAACATACGATGTCATTTACCGCTCAGTGAAGGAATCTATAGGATACCCAATCAGAATAGTTAGAATAGTTAGAGCAGTCTTACAAAGATATTTATTTGTTAACTTCTGTTAAAATGAACTCCCAAATTCTTTATATTTGTCTGTGTAACGTGATTGGTGTACTTAAAATAAGCCTGCAATCATGTGGCCCTTCCCTTTCCCTACTCTTACATGTCATTGGTGGGCGGTTGGTAGGAGATACAGCGGCGATGCCAACACCTTCTCAATATTGTGGATAAAGAGGAGGAGAAGGATAGCACTACTATGATAGGCTGGGGTATAAAGGGGCTTAAGAGGCGCAATAGTAACGGTAACGAGGATAGTAAGTTAAAGAAAAGAAAGGTATAATCTGGGTAGGCTGTTGATTACGTCTACACCCGTCTACCTAGCTACCCCATACAAACTACATTAGTGTCCAGTGTTTTAAATTGTAGATTAATTTAATATAATGTTACCTGATTGGCACTTTAAAACTCTTAAGTGCTGATCGCTTATTACGGCATTATTTACCCTTTAAGATTTAGCTATAAATAAATACCCACTACATACATACATAATTACACTAGTTATTCTAACTGGCACATACCCAATGGTAATTTATAATAAAATATAACAAACAGCTTCTTAGTAATAAGATGCATGTATGCTAGTTTACTACACGTAGAACTCTACTGAAATAACTATGTATGTAAATAAATATATTGAATAAAGGGTTTCATTTATAGTTGCAATTCCTTACAATGACTTCAGAAACCCCCCATTTAAAAGCAATCATAAACCAATGACACCCCAAAAATGTTGCATTAAAAATATCCTAAAATTTTAAAAATGATTAGCAATAATTCTTGCCAAGACTAACGAATGAATCTAAAAATCAATCCCACTAATATTCACAGCAAATCAAAATTTAACACTTATTTACTTGTCAACCAATACAAACTCATTTAAAAGCAATAAAGTACTACTACGCCAGCCAAATTGAGCTATTAAATATAACTTTTAATTTAAAACTTGAAATAATTCCCAGCCATGATCTATTATTATTAAAAAAAATAACTACGATGAACAATAATAATAATAAACTAATAGTGAAACATATCATACTATCTATTAATTTAAAAAAATCTCAATACTTTCAACATTCTTCAAGTAAAGCAACCCTATTGAACAACTCTAAAAAACTTGGAAACAATTGGCACAACCGCTTTCCACACAAATCATAAAATAAATAGCTATTACTTTCAGTTAATAAATAACATACAGTCCATAAAACTATTAACATTATTAAACTTATACTTAATTACTGCCCTTAGAGTAAGATAAATTACATTTCACTTTATCTGTCCGCCTTGTTTCTATATTCTTTTTTTTGGTGCTAGTTATTATTGCATTACATATTAACTTGCAAAATTTCCATATTTGACAACAAACAACAATAAGGTCGATATCAATTTACTTCGCAATATTATATTCATATATAAACTGGTGTTTTAAACAATCTTTAATGCGTTTAGGCAGTAAGAACGCAAACACCACCGACAGCTTTGATCTTCTCCTCGGCAGTGCGAGAGAAGAACTTAGCCTTGACAATGACAGGCTGCTTAGGGAGGAGTCCCTTACCGAGAACCTGAACAGAAATGAATAGTTAGAAATGGGAGTCATTTTATTAACGTGCAGGGCATTCGAAAGTTTAAAGTTACTAAAAGCGAACACCGGGAAACAAAACACTAATTTTAATTAACAATAACCACATTGTATACCCCACAACCTATCTAATGTAAAAGATTAATAAAATAATAACTTAATCAAGCATGCACTATCCCATAAAATCAATAAGATAACTAATAACCAAGCAACAACCAGTCTTAACAAAACATGTACACACCTTGTAGTAACCGGCGCGAACGCAGTCAATCACAGGCACCTTATCGGTGTTCTTCTTGTAGTTCTCGCGGGTCTGCTCGCTAACAAGGGTCCAGAGCTTGTCAAGATTGACAACGGGGGCAAAACCAGCCTGGCGAGTAAGATGGTAGTGGCGCATACCGACCTTTCCGAAGTAACCAGGATGGTACTTGTCCATGTTAATACGGTGGTGAGTGAGACCACCAGCGTTACCGCGTCCTCCTGGATGCTTTCTGTGCTTGCCTACGCGACCGTGACCGGCAGACACGTGTCCGCGTTTCTTGCGGTTGTGCTTCAAACTCGTGGTCTAAAGGAAAGAGATTAAGGGTAAGTATTTTGAAAAGACATGTAGAATAGTAACTTGTACTAAATCAAAATGGAAAGATAATAAATGAACCTAATGTTACTAAATGCTTATTATTTTCAACTGATTGCAGACTAAAAAAATACTGTCGAGAACTGTAATAAAAACAACGAAAACTAATCAAAGCAATCGAGTCCTTTAATGTACACGATTATAGCATCCAGAGATAGGCCCCATGTTTTCCAAAGATGGCTTTTTTCTGGATGTGTTGTGCTGTAATAAAATTTAGATTGCAATTTTAACTAGAAATAGCTCAGATGGACCACGATAGACAGGATATTATCGGATATTCCACGGAATAATAGATACTCATCAAGGGAATAACTCATAACGATGAGTGTAATTCTGAATATTATAGTATTACTGAATAAATCGAATCCAAAACATTCCATCCATCCATCCATCAACTGAACTTTACACTAAAAAATCTTAAACATCATAGCTCAAAAAATCCTGCAAAGAAAAAATAAATTTAATAACGCTACGGGGCTCCCCAAAGACATGGAAAAGGAATAAAAATAATAATAATAATATAATTATTCCGTACCATCTTGGCTGTCTGTGGAGAGAGAATCTACCACGTCGACGTTCATCCCATTTGACTCCCATCATAAACCCACATCAATCTCGCTCTTACCTTCCTAATTATAACTACATCTTATTATTTGCTAATATAACTTTATTTATATTTTTACCAATTATACTATTTTATTTTGTTAGATTAAATTATGCGCGTCATTTATTGGAGTACGTTCGTGCTTTCGCGGCACAAATTTACTTCTCATTTAAATTAATATCAATCTTACGTCAGTTTTGTTAATTGCGTATCTTCATTCGTTTAATTATCCCTATTTACATTTAAACCAATAGTAATATTGTATTATATTATGCGCGCGAATGCATGCATACACATACCC
>NAOQ01000141.1:98543-115472 GCA_002751075.1 Ichthyophonus hoferi | reverse complement strand
TTCATTCGTTTAATTATCCCTATTTACATTTAAACCAATAGTAATATTGTATTATATTATGCGCGCGAATGCATGCATACACATACCCGTTCACAGACAATGCTCATTTGCTTCTGTTCTTTTTTATTTTTCAATTTTTTCTTCTTTTTCCTTCCTCTTTTTCTTCTCTTTTCTCTCCTTTCCTTACCCCTTTTTCTTCCTTTACTGTCTATATACAAAACAAAAAAAAACTATAACACTTGTTCTTATTTGACTGCCTAGGCAGAATGATATTAATTGACTGCAGAGGCCCAAGGGCCAGTGACGCACTGAACTATTAGGCGGTATGATGAAACATAGCGGATACTGTTGAGTTTTGGACGCGCACAGACAGGGCTGCACCTTGGTGCGGCCTAGACTGTGGTCTGTGGCCAAACATGCTGATTTATGCTTTTCTGACGCCATTCTTTTTATTTTTTGTGTTATGTTGTGGAGAGAAATTAAGACAACTTCGAGGATTCAAATAATAATAAAATTGTTAATTTTGGCTCACATTTCACATTACTATAATAACGGACATTATTTGGAGGAGGATGGGAAACTATGAAAAAACATTACTAGATATTAGGAACCACTTTGAGTTATGAAATTATAGATTAGATTGGGTTTATTAATGGATATGTTTATAGTGTAAGTAACCCTATAAGCTTGTAAAGGTTTGTTAGGAAAAAAAGGATAGCATAATTAATAGTAGCAACAAGAAAACTTTAGGGAACTACTGATACTGGTTGTGAGAGTATTGCACTATGGGATGTATTCTTGATTAAGGACACCAATTTAATAATAATAAAAATCCTAACCAATGTTCTGTTGAATCTTTATTATTTCAATTTGCCTCAGCTTCCTGTTTTTATTGGTATGAATAAATTGAAATGGTATTTATTTATATTTACTGGGAATTATTCTCTTACACTAAGGGAATAAGAACTCGTACTTTCAGATCTTTGACTCATTCTGTGATTATTAATATCTTCATCTTCCTGGTTTGTTTGAAATATTATATTAAATATAACTATCAGCGAGGAGTGAGTGGGATATAGATCTGGACTTGGACCATACATACACTGTGAGAATCAATTGCATTACTATATAAGAATGTTAGGCTGGTCCATAACATAAGTCAATAATTCTTCAGATATGGTATATGTTTAGCTTATCACATATACCAAACTTACTATTACCCAATATGATATCTGTTAATGTTGTCTAATTAAAAAATTGGCACCTCAAGAAATCTGGCCATGACACCCTACACATAAACCACTGATGATATCTTAAACATTACGTTTATGAATGGCGTGGCAACAGGTATAGTTATATTCCCAAGTATAGATGAACCATCATAGCCTGCCCTTATTTCCTACCCAGTACACATCTAAAAAAACATGTACATTTCAAGCAACATGTATATATTACACAAACCTAATAATAATCCATGAGTGCCTACAGGTGAAAATCAGTTTTTAAGAATAAAAAAATCATTTCTATTGATTAATATCTAAAATATCCACATATATATTTAGATACATAGTACAAGTCGATCCTAAACTACTGCATTATCAAAAGAAAGCAATACATACTGAACAACATACAACGTGGTTTTATTTATAGAGGTAGGAAACCTTTCTCGTATGCAAACAGACGGTTTTCATAAAGTCCAGCCAGAGCTAAAACAAAATTAGGTATGAAATCTTAAATAAAAAATTTACGTTTTATGCCATCACGGATATAAGTATAGAATAATTAAACATATACATACATATGCAACTGCTACGGAAGAGTGAATTTTTTCAATTTTCTATACAACTTTTGATAGGTTTAAGCTTTACAAATCACTTTGCAAGTCATAATTTTCATGTAATGATAATTGTTATAAACTCTGGATTGCACTATAAACTATAGTTTTATTTTCAATCTCATTGAATTTTGGCCCATTATGCACAAATTACTAAAATTGTAAAAGGAAATGGTATGAATAAATGGATATCTTATTATTCATATATATTGAACTAAGAAACAGATACATAAATATTAGTGTATAGTGATACTTCGGTCTATTAACAGAAGTATCACCAAATTTATTAATCAAGCATTAATCCCCTACCACAATCAGAGCTTATATATATAAGCACTAGCCAACCAAAATCACAGGTACAGTTAAGGGAACGGTATTCCAACCCTCTATATACACACATAATTTTTCCATCTCCTTCCATTTTCTTGCCCAGTCTATTTCTATATTTATCTGATTACTCTCGCCTCCTAACAGACTGAAATAGTTATGACTATACCATACCGGATGAATGTTGTGTCTTGTATATGTGGAATTAGTGGTAGACTTGAATGGTGTGTGGTTTGGCCATTTTGACAATATGGATTCTTCTGTTTCCAAATAATAACTTATTACCTGTAACCTAATGAAAAACGCAATCCTAGCTGGATTACTATTTTTCAAGTTCAAGATAATTTCTAAAGATGTTTGCGAATTTAAGCCACCAAGGGGTTTAAGGGCAATACGACCTATTGCTGTTCCTGACAGTTGTAAATTTTTGTTATAACGTCGCATCTCACCTAGAACACTGAAGTTCTGAGCTTCAGGGCTGCCTAGAGGATTATTTTGCCAATATTGAGTTCGACTGACGGGGGTTTGTGTATGATTCTCATACAGACAAATATCAATAAATACTATTGTTAGTTTGCCGTCGTGAGATGTAGGAGGCCATATCTGTTGGTTAGTTTGATAGACTGATTGACTCTCAATGGGAGGGGTAATAATAGTAAAGGTATCGATAAGATGTCCTGTGATAGCATTAAATAAACAAATCTTAATATATCCACTAGGAAATATAGTCAATCCCTTGTTAATAACTGTAGCCGATTGAGTTAATCTATTAAATTGTACATGCACCTTATCTCTTAGAGCAGCTTTTACCCCCCAAAACCCCCCTGTATATTCTAGCCAGGAGTCATACAAGGCACCCCTGAGAGCTGGCCAGGGTGATTGACTCTTCCACATGACCATCCCTGTGTACCAATGCCACATATATTCCTGATAACCCTCAAATAGGCTCTGATATTGCACAAACTGTACAAGCTGGGCTTGAGCACAATATTCATCAATATTTAAAGGAGTTCCATAAGCATAAATTAGATCATGACCCCCTGCTGTTGTGTAGGATATATATTTGTGAAATACCCAAATGGCATTTGCTTCTGTCTCTTTGGCCCCCATTTGTGGAAATTTTGCCAGGGTTTCCTCTGACATGAACTGTCGCATGGAATCCACCACAGGAGTGCTTACACTTCCAATCTCTGGATTGAATCCAAGAAGTAGATTGTCGGCTCGGGTGTTATTATCAAAGTACAGGCCTGGATTTCGACTAAAATATTCATGAGGATTAAGAATCCCATAGGGTCCATCTTTAGGTGCAAGTGAAAATTGAGGGTTAAAGTTGGTGTAACTTGTCATAGAAGAGGGTATGAAGAATATGCCTGGACTGTAATCGTGTATAATCTTTTGCAAATTTAGAAGAATATCAGTTGGTGGGGATTTTCCTTCGGGATATAATTCATTGCCCCCACACCATAAGAGAAGACTAGGATGATGACGTAGGAGAAGGACTGTGTCGCGTACATTTCCTACATATGCATGATGTGATATGGGCCAATCGAATTGTCCAGCCCATCGCCCATTGTTATCACCTGTCATCCAAAATTCCTTCAAATGCAATAGTTAGGGTTTGGTAAATCTGAGTTAATATATATTCTAGACCTAATATGCTAAATAAAGAATAACAAAGCCTAGCTATAATTACATAGGTAAACTGTTAGATTAGCCAGGCTATGAAGATATTGTAATAATATATAGTTTGATTAGCATTTAAATGTTCAGAGGTACAGTACACCCAACTCATACATTTGAATTTATACACTTCCATCTCTATACAACCACTGTAAACACAAGTACTATCTTTATACTCCCTTTTCATTCAATTTAATGTAATATTACCTCTTATTAATAATCTTTATGGTTTTCAAATATTTAATGCACTTGCAATCCCTATATCCGGGTATTAAGGTAATGTTATAAAATGTATAAGTTGTCCTATCAAAAAATAATAAATAAATAAATAAAATAAAAATAAAAATAAAAATACTTGAAATATCTATTTCTAGCCGGATTTTTCAAAACTGAAAACTGCATTTCAAGTTATAGGACTAGCAAACCAGCATTATTACTTAATTTTTTATGTGTAAAGCCTTTAAATTAATCATTTTAGTGCTTAATCAGCTGTCCTTACACCTATTCTAAATATATAGTATAATACAACCTACCACTACCTAAAAGCCCACACATAGTTCTTTTCCAACTTACCTGCATCACTAATATTCCCGCCTCGTCACAGGCTTCATAGAATTCTGGTTTCTCTGCTAGCCCACCCCCCCATATCCTAATCATATTAAGACCTGCTTCCTTATGCATTCGAATTTCTGATCTGTATCGCCACTTGTCCACAGCATGCCTCTGAAATTGATCCGTTGTAATCCAGTTACCTGTTAGGAGAAGTAACAAGAGAGAAGAGAAAGAAAAAGAAAGAGGGAAAGGAGTGACTCCTGCATTAATAATTTTTAAATAAAAAAATATTTAAACTCAAGTATATAATTTGGTTAAATTAACGCAGTTAAGAAGAGTCACTTTCCAATTAATCATAATTAAAGCCTTCACAATGTCAAAATTACAAGTTTAAATGCAAAATTGGTATTTTCCAGACGGTTTTAACACCCTTGCAGTGTTTTACATTGTGTTATATATGGGTTTGCTATCTGGTGTCAATAATACTTTGCGATCTGACGGTCTTCATACCTGTACGTGTTACATAATAGTTTTCCACTTCAATTTCAAAATTATTATCATTTATTTCAGATTTAATACTGTATCTATAATATTTATAAGATGTGCAATATTAACTCACCATTGATTTCATATATACTTATTACTCAGCAACATATCTAATACATGTACGTCTTCAAACCAATAAAACATTTGAGCTTTTTTCTCCAGCTTCTATTAGGCATATACAAAAACTGCACCAAAAAAAATCAAGTCATACAATTCAACTAAATATTTTACCTCCTAGTATAAATATTCGCTCCTTGTTGACCTCAAACACTCTGCCATAGTTTAACTTGTCTACCCAAGTGTGCACGTAGCGTATTCCTGCTTGAAAATGAAGGTGGTGGGATAGTTCGCCTGATTCCATCTCAAAATATATGTCTACTGGATAGAGATATGGAGTTCCATGGGTGTGTGGCCACCAAAATTCAACATCTGAGATATTATGCACCCCTAGAGAGACTTGGACTTGTGAATTGGGAAGAATTGATATTTTTTGATTATAGAGTAGCTTATCACCACCAAATCGCAGCTGTATATGGAAGGTAAGGAAAGAGGGGTTAAATTATTTGAGGCTTGTAAATTTGATAAATAGCTCTACTTCTAACCACATTGTATTATAAAAATATTAGTTAGGGTAGTGTTTATCTAATTGTTTTACAACCTAACCGTTTATTTGTCAAGTCTAGTTACATAATAACATAGATCAACATAATTATTATAATAATTAATTACTATTGGGTTGCTCATTAGTTTATATGCAGTAGATTACAGCTTATAAGTATAAAGGTTTTTAACAGCGACTGGACTGACTTGTGTGATTCTACAGTAAGACTGAATAAACATTTTTTAGTTTTTATTTTTATTATCTATTTCTGATTACCTGCTACCACATAGCATATAGCAAAAATAAAATAATAATAAGGACCGCAACACAAGTTAAACTTGTTAGTATTGATCTATGGTTGATAAAGGTAATGGTATTATTTGGGGATGGCAATAATAAACAGATCATTGTTTTTCTCTTGTTTCTATTAGCTTATGTTATATTTTTCAATGTATTATGCTTTTGAGCTCTGCTGTGGTTGTTTATATAATATGTTGCTATCTCTGTCACAATGTCAAAGTGAATTTTTTTTTTGGTTTTTATTTCCTTTTCTCAATTTTTAACTTCTTTATTTCATATATATAAACATTACTTCTTATTTTAACAAAAAATATATGCTTTTTCTTTGTACTCTTTTCTTTTTATATTTACTCATTCCTTTATAGGTATACATTGAAGTATGTAACTAATGTCTTATATGAAAGAGTCCACATTGCATTTTTGGGCATCTTGACACATTTAGTGTTTTGAAATCTCTTTCTGTTATAATTGATTGTCAATAAATGTTGTTAGTAAAACATAGTTAATGTTTTCATAATCCTTACTTCAGTTTTCATATTTTCTCTTTTATCCATTTCTATATATATCATTACTTTTTTGATAATTTTTTCTCCCTAAATCGTCTTCTATTCTATATGCACAAATTTTTTCTGTCTTATTTTTCCTTTTCTAGTTTAAAATTTCTTCTTATATCAATCCGGTCTATACTATATAATTTTCTTTATCTTTCCCTGTCACTATCACCTTCTGTTTTTGTCTCCTAACCTATAAGTATTATTAGTCGTATTAATCATTATATTCCATTACAGTCTATTATGTTCCATTATATGTCATTAAAAAGCGATGCAAAAACAAAACTTGCCTTCACATTTCCCCGAACTTTTCCAGAGTCCTTGTAACCATCACCACTTCCAGTATATTTGTAATTATGTAAAATAATAAACACTTTTATCCTAGCTAATTTTTTTTTAACATCTATCCACACCGTTTGCACGTAAGGGTCTTTTATCACTACATCTCCATGTGTTTCCAGGTATATTTTATCCCATAATCCAGTGTTTCTGTCTGGTGTGGCCTGAATCCAGTCCCACCCTGCGGTGTATTGCATCACTGCTGCATTCTTTGCTATTTTATGATCACCACCTTGACCATTAGTATTTTTTCCTGGATATATTACCGGCTCTACAAGAATAGCTAGTCGATTTTCGTAGTTATTCTGGTGGGAAAACGGATGATGATAGCGAAACGTTTCCTTTGTAAGACGGAATGATAGACGCAGGAATGAACCCTCTAAAGTGTTTTGTTTGTGTTGTTGTACTGAGTCCTCTATAAGTTTTTTACCGTTCATGTAGGCATGAACTCGGTAAGACGCGGCCCTGATATGCAGTACAATGTTATGCTGTGCAGTAGTACAAAATCTAAAGGCAGCGGAGTCTAGAGTAATATTATGGACAAAGACAAAAGTGTAAAATTCTCGGCCTACTGTAGAAATATCCGGAATCCTTTTGAGATTATCCTCATAAAATGGATCAGGGAAGGTGCCATTTTTAATCAGAGTGGTGAGAATAGTTCCAGGTATTACTGCTGGTATACAATCATCTGGGAGTACAGTGGTGGCCAAACTAATATTGCGGGGATGGGTGTAGTTACTATAACGGCATGCCATCCAATCAGTGTGGATGTCTACCTGACAGGGTGATAGAGGTATACCCGATTCATGATTTATTGAATCGGAATTTTTAGGATTCTGAAGTTTTACATTTGCTACAACAGGATAGAAGGATATTGGGAATAAGAAAAACACAAGCAAAGCATAAAATAATTTGAAAGTATTCACCATTATTTCGGCCTGAAAAATTTAACGTCTATTGGTTTTAAATCAACATAAGATATTCTGCACACTGTGTTGTAGCACCATTCTTGGCGTAAAGATTATTAAGTATCAATATTCTATTGATGTGTATACTGAACACCACACGAGCATAGATAGGACTTTAATGCATGTTATTGTCTAAAATAGATAATCCAATTAGGCAATTTCGAGTGATTCTGATTAGATCCATTACTTCCAATCGTATCGATAAATTGGTCATCAGAGGTTGACTGCCAATAAGGATGTAGGCATTTAATACAGATATGAGATGGGTAAAAGAGTAGTCTAAGTTAGAGCAATTGATGAAAAGGATTTACTCATAACAAAGATGATGTAGAAACAATTATTTAAAAAATGTTATTGATGCTTATTACAGTGATCTCAGATAGTAAGATCTAGAACACCAGAATAAAGATATAAAAGGACACTAGCAATATGTACTACGAAGTATACTAGACCAGTAGCTTCTATCTTTTTATGGCATTTATTCTTAGATAAAAATTTATATTATTGTAATCGACTACACGAAATAGATATATTATTTCCTATCAGATGTTTATTATTATTATAAGCAAATAAATTGCCATAAAAAACAAATAGGGAAAGGGTTCAACAAAGATTATAAAGACAACGGAATGCGATTAGCAACTCCATCAATCAATCAAAAAAGATTGCTATATATATGGTCCACTCTATATGTTGCGTATTTAATCTACGTTTTCATTGGCGCATAATCTACTCTAAATCTAAATATAGCCAATTTAAATCTGCATTTATATTCGTATTTTTTGGTGTATATATGTATTATTTCCCATTAAACAACAAAAGAGAAAACCACATATAAATATATGGTTCCCAATAAACTTTAATATAAATATGAATACGTGTAGAAGCCGGAAAGTATATAGGGTAAATATATCCTGTCCTAATTTCAAGCTGTTGCCCTGATAATAACATATGTCAGACTAGAGTGTAAACAAAACTAGACGCTCAGTTTCAACTACAAATTTGCTAATTTATACTATTCTAACTAAGCACATGTGATGCAGTGAGACTGAATCCGCATTAATCTGTATACCCAAAATAGTATAGTATATAGGAATTAATTTCAATCCGAATCATTACTACGTAGGTTTAATAGATAATATCTAGTATTTGATTAATAGCAGATAATAAATAATGGGAATATATGTTATATTCTAACATAAATAAATAAATAGGGAATCACTGTAACATATTACTTATATTTTGACAATACGCACAAAAAAAAGCAAATAGCTAGAGTCATTCTGTTATTGACAGTGTGAGTAATTGTTATGTTGAAACATACTATAGTTTATGAACATATATCATTAGTGTTTAATCTAAAATAAATTATAGCTTTTGGTTTACTGTTAATAATTGTTGATAATTGTGAAAACATACAACCAAGACTAATTGATCAATTTAAAAATGGAATAAGATTTTTGACGGAGGTAAGTAATATGATGGAACTGAATCAAATGAAGGTAACAATAATTAAAATGAATTTGAGGATGTATATATTTGGATACCCTATATTTATTTTTAAGGCGTTATCTTGATAATGACGCATGTCAGGTGAAGGACTATAATATAAACAAAACTATAGGCTTCGTCCCAACCACACAGTAGTTAATTTATACCATTATAAATATAATTAATTTCTCATTTTACATAAATATTATTCAAATAAGGGTGTTTTCTATGTATTTTAGGGTCTGGCCTTACAGTATAATGTTGGAACATTTGTAATAGGTTGCAATAATTTTCTGTTTACTTATTTATTTCTATCAGAGTGTAACATATTTTATTTTATTGCTATCTGCTATTAATAAAATATAGATGTTATCTATCAAATCTACATATTATTAATTCAGATTGAGATCAATTCTTGTCTACCCTAATATATTAAATATACACTTTAATCCGAATTCAGTTTAACTGCATTACATGTGTTTAGAATAATATAAATTAATCAGTGTGCAATTGAGATGTAAATTTATAATCACCAATAATTGATCTTTTCATTATCTAGTTAGTAGGATTCACAAAACTTGCACTAGAGGTCAAGACAGTTGCAGTTATAATTAATTAACCAATAGTAGGATATTAATTTTACTCTGTAAACAAAGAAATACCACTTATAGTGTAGATAAACAGTCAATATTTTAACACATTTCAAGATAGGATATTTACAAGCTAATTATCGTTAATAAGCCCAAACAACATTTGTATTTTTTTTTGTATATGCGTATATATACGTATTTCAATATTAGTATAATAGCTTTAATTTTTTCTATTATATTATATAGTAATTCTGATCATATTGAGATATCAGTGTTTATAGTATAAACGTTTGCATAAGGCCTATAACACTGTTAATATACAAATAACTAGATAGAGGATATTAAAAATAGTGGTGGTTATTTTCTATCAATGGTAAATTGGCCATGAATCTATTAGTGTGTATAGATGAACATCTAATTCATCTAGCAATTAATTTGAATAATTCTTAAGTAATTAAAGGTCTTCATTTTATTCAGATATGTTGGGCGTCGAAGTTGGCTAGGAAGCGTGCTGGACCCATAACCTTATTAAAAATTATTGCTTCGTTAAGTTTTAAAATATTATTCTGATAATAGTTAAATGCCTTTGTCGCTCTAAGAATTGAATGCAATCTTTTAGCGTGATGATTTTCTCTGTCCCCTTTATTATTTATGTGCTTCCTTTTTATCTACGCAACATGCGTTGATCCAAGAGTCCCCAGCAACCAGACATTTAACGACAGCCACTAAATTTCCTATTCTCCAAGAATCAATCTACTATTCTCATGACTTAAGTGTTTTGCACATTATTATCCAATTAGCTCATTGAAGAAATGTTTGTTATATTTATCGACTAATAAAATGCCCTTAGTTAATGATACTATGCTATGGACTATTTAGTCGACCAGTTATTTGTATTATGTTTTTTACCCGAATCTCGGATAAGTTTATGTATTAGTTGGAATTGTATGTGCGTGTATTTTGTGTATATAATCTGACAATCTTATTTATAACAAAATATTTCTTATGAACCATTTCCTTATCAGGGAGGGTTTTCATCAGTATTTATTTGATTGATTGCTGAGTAATTACCATCAGCTTATTGATTTATGGTGGCTGATTCTAGTATTAACTTATTACAGGAGTTGTTAGGTCTGGAATCGACCTCTTGTGGTTTGAACGATCATGGCAAAATCAATTTATTGATCAAATCTGACTTTGAAATAAAGAAAAAGAGTATAAAAAAAATCAAAAAAGCATGAAAACTCCATGTGTTGACGTACTTGGATCAATGGCTGATCTATGGTCCTTCCATCCAATCATATTTAACCTGGTTCTCTTATATTGCCACATAGAAAACAGTATCAGATATATAGATAGGTAGCCTATATGAGCTAGACATATGTATGATAATGTGTTATTAATTTTAAATAATAATTTTAATTTTTTAAAAAAAATTAAAATGTTTTGAATCTTCACTATTTCTCTTATTTACACTTTTATATTACAACTTCCCAACCATTTCTTATCAAGCAGATCACTTATTTAGCCAATCAATATGCCATAGCTAAAACTTACATACGCTATATATATCCACATAATAAATGCATCCATCTTGAAATTCAACATACTACCCAATCACCCCAAGTAGGGGAATAGGTACATGATACATATGGTATTTTGCACTAGCATTTTAGCTTATATTCTATTCTTTCTGTTAGACCACTATAATAATGTATTCTGGCCATGATGAATGCATTTATAAACGAGTAACATTAATGATATATGTATATTTCAGCAAATAGAGTAGTCAAAAGTTGTCGAGCTTGCAACACACGGTACATATTATATATTATATATTATATCCTATTAGAAATAGGACTATTCTTCATGGCCTCAAGCCTGGCTCGACCCTGCCATGGCTTGTGACAGTACGTGCTGTGCTAGGAAATTACCAGCAAATGACCGTAGACGAGACTGAGAATCCTTCTGACAGCGTGAATAGCCGTAGACATTAGCCCCGTTAAGGACTAAGGCCACCACCACTATAATTAGCCAGGCTAAATGAAATCCTAGAACCCCCGCAATAAAAAAGAAGAACCACAGGACTGGATAGCCGTAAAGAGACCACCAAAATAGGCTGGATTCGGTAGAGTTTATCTTAGATGTATCCTATTATATAGTATAGGGGAGAGGGATTTTGGTGGAGAAGTGAGTTAGTATTACAGAACTAGTGGAGTGACAGGTTCACATAGTAACCTTCACTAATACGCCCATGAGTAGTACTGGGTTTATTGTGCACACATTATATTATATTATAAACCTGTTGTATGCTATCTTTCTTGAGTGAAAGTAAAAGTGATATATACATACCTACATCCACAACTTTCCTAAAGGATTACGTTACAATAACGTCATTTATTATATCATGTTACCCATCCACCATTGTAAATATTATCTATTAGGTAGCAATGCATGGATTGATGGATTTGGTTGTATATATTTTTTTAAAAAAACTAACCACTAATCAGAGGACATTACAATTAGTTGCATAGATACACTTACATACAAGTCCTCATCTTTGCCACAGACTATAGATATAAGGCCACCCACTAACCCAATCATATTACATTATACCTAACACTGTGTGGCAAAGTACCAATCAAAATACCGTACTACCTTGCGACACTCAAAGATCCAATGGCTAGTCCCATCGTTTTTCACGTGATTCCACCAACGTAAGCCTACCAATAAGCGACCACTAACATTCTTTACCGTCCAGAAATCAAAGGATAGGAATAGAACTATAACCACAAAGTTAAGAACAAAGTAGTCACTGAACCAGTTGCATAGCAGATAGGATACGATAGCTAGAGTACGGAACAAGAAATGAAAGAAAACTGCTCTAGGGTGACTGTACGGTGTAAGGGAGAGGGTGATGGAGAAGTGTGATTAGATAATAGTGTATGAATGTATGGATATATGTACGTACATATGTATAATATAGTACATATAACATATATTAGCTATTACATCAGCCATTTAGGTACTTTATTACTAATACGTGATATACTGATCAATTCAATCGTCTAATATTATTATATTATTATATTATACTATAATAAGCTCTCAACATGAATATTTCAAATAATACATACACTTTAGGATTAAAAACATATTCGAATATTACTCTACATAGAGTCTTGTACAGAACGTAAATCCATTTCCTGACAAAATATAATAATGTCAAAGTAATAAAAGTAGGAGAATAACATATAATACTATACACTATGATATAGTATACTATGATATAATATAATATAGTATAATATCATATAATATAATATAATATAATACAATACAATACAAGATAATATGCTTAGGAAAATAACATACGGTAGGTTACTAAGCATCCCTCCCTGTGTGTTATCAGCTGGTAAGGAGTCATCCTGGGAAGTCATTAAACCTTCATGTTCCTAGAGGTTACTTTATAGTTATACACTTTACTCTACATTACTATGCATATATATATACATATACATCATAGTATTAAGCACAACCAGGTGCTTAGAAATATGTAAAGAATGTGATAGGAAGCTTTGCATACGTATAAAGGCCTTGTTAATGGTATATATACATATATATAGGTTACACTTAACCCCTAGTGCAGCTTCCTGATCATAATTAAAAAGACACCTACCTATATTTACAAGTAAAACATTCCTAATAGTAGCAGGACTAGTGCTAGTATATATACAGACACACAACCCAATACATACATACATACTTGCATTCAAAACACTACTAATAATGAATTCTTTATACTCTCAACACCCTTTTATATTATTTATATATGAAATTAAGTATACATACTATGACAACCCATCATAACCCCTCATACCATTCTGTTGATAATGTTTCCCACACCTCTTATTCTTACTCTTTTGTTTTTGTTATATCATGTATAATAATAATAATAACATAACATAACATATAAGCATATAAATACAAACACGAACGTACATAGAAAAGAAAGAAACATATACACATATTACAAACCTGGTTGAAGTCAGCCATGATATATAGATGTGAATAATAGAAATGGTTGTACTATGAGGTATAGTATGATGTGGTAGTAATAATAACTATTATAATAATACCATATATATATATACGATGTTTTTTTTTGGAATTTTTTTATGATTTATAAAGTACTGATTTTAATATAAATATTCACAAAAGAATCTATATATAGATGCATATATTAACATATATTAAATGTTTTCTTAATTATATTCTATACCATTGTGGAATGTACAAAAACTTTTTATTAGATGTATAAATATATAATAAAATATGTAAGAATCGATTATATATTTAATTTACTAATTAATTCGTGTTAATCCCAATTAGGCATCAAATCACCTGGCAACCCATTACATGACGTCATTATACCGCACTATTATAAATTGGTTAAAACTGCAATTAGGATGATTAGTCTTGCATATAAATTCAAATCGAAGTTTTAATTTGACTTTTCTTAGTCTTTTAAATTCAATACAATATAAGATAATATAGTATGATAAAAAGTATATTGTATATGTATGTATATATATATCTACCTTCCATAGTATAGCCTGATAATCATAATTTATATTAGTTCATACCCTAGTCCTAGTTGTAAAACGATGAAATAGCAAAATATTATGTGATACAACTTGTATGATATCATATAATACATATGGTGCCTCCTAGTCATTGACTCATAATCTACATCTATTTATACACTTCATAATCTTTTTACTTATTGCTTACTTTTAATACTTCCATTATATCTAAATTAATTTATTATATTATATTGTATTATCTTACATTACACAATACCATATTGATAGGTAGGGAATTTGATGGGACCTATAAATTGCATTATATCATAATGTAACAGCTCAGAGGGATAAATCCTTTATTTAATTAACTTGCAATTACAGCAGTTAGTCTTGCCAATTAGAAGAAACTATGATATTACTATAGCCATACTGTCTTCTAATTGCCTATAGGAATGGTTTTAATTATAAAATAATTAATTTATCGCAGTGACTTATAATTGGCTAAAATAATTATTGTAATTGCAACTTAATTAAATATTTGATTTATCCCAGAGCTAGAGGATTAATGTAATAAAAAATAATAATCGGATTATCGTTTTTATTAAGAAAATTGCAATTATCGGGTTGGAATTAAGTGTAATAAATCATATTTTTGCTATAATTAAATTACAATCGTTTAATAAACCAGTTAATTACAACGAAGTATAATTAGTTACTATGATTAGCGCAACTTTCCGATCAAATATCAAATATTAACCTATTAGAACATTAAAATTACGATAGGAATTGATTCGCATCAATCTCCTCGGTCTACATAAATATTAACAACTTATATAGTTGTAAAGCATAACATAGCTAATATAATATGATATAATTTATATTATTATATTATTATATATAATATATTCATATATATATGTATCTATATTGTTTTTGTACTATATATTATAAAATACTATGAGTACTGAAGGTGATACATCTGAAAAGAATGAAGAAGACTCTACGCCACAGGGTATTATATTATTATGCTATGTTATGTTATGATATAGGTTCTCTTCGCATCTACCTACCTACCTGGCGACTTACACCCATACATATATACCTACACATACACATACATATATGCATATATATACTATAATATATACTATTATACTCTTATACATACCATCTTACTCATACTACAATACTCACATACATACTATCATACATACTATCATACATACTATCATACATACTATCATACATACTATCATACTATCATACACATTACTTTCATATACACTATCATACTATCATACATACCATCATAATATCATAAATACCATCATAATATCATACATACCATCATAATATCATACATACCATCATACTATCATACATACCATCATACTATCATACACACTATTATACATACTATCATACTATCATACATAATATCATACTATCATACACACTATTATATACACTATCATACTATCATACATAATATCATACTATCATACACACTGTCATACTGTCATACTATCATACATACTATCATACTATCGTACATACTATCATAATATTACATATACTATTAAAGTATTATCATACATACTATTATTCTCTCATATACATTATCATACATACTATCATACTATCATACATACTATCATACTATCATAAATACTATCATATATGCTATCATAATATCTCATATGCTGTTAAATTATTATCATACATACTATCATACATATTATTATACTACCGTATATATGCTCATACATACCTGTATATATATTTTCCTTCTCACGAGGTAGTCATCTTTAGGGCAACCATCCATCTCTACATCATTTTTGCCATCAAATAACCTTATTAGGCCTATCTGAGATAAGAGGGGGGGTAGGATGATAGAATTGTATGATTGTGATTGGTCTATTTGAATCAATTGGAATGACAAGTTCTATATTAGGCATTATACATAGTGGGCTGATTGTATAAGGGCCCATATGATTGGATCAGTCGACTTGTGGGAGGATATTCGTGCTTATTATTGGATGTTTCTAATTGCTAATCAATATATTTCATAAATTTAAATGATTGAGTTTTTTATTAATTATGGGCTCGTTATATGGGTACCTGTTATTGAACGTGACTTTATGCTATACAGGTCCCTCATTGGCTATCCCCGCGCCAAGCACTGAGCTAATCCAAGAGGAGGCGTCAAATGTAACAGAAGCCATCACAGGTAAATTAGTGGATAATATTAATTTTATATTAATGATTTGATTGGAAGGATAAGGTCTGTCAAACCGATATGCAAATTAAATAGTTTATATCATAGATGTTAATAGTAGTTTGTGGTGCGTAAATATGGTGCATGCTAGGCCAGTCATTTGTTCTATGGCATATACCCTTCCCCCTATCATGCCATTATATATGCATTGTATGCAGTTGATTATTTGCACTTTGAATTATGCCTACCTATCTACGGGTGTATGTACATACTGTACAGTACAGCCTTTACCCCTGATATATACTTGCTATTATATTTACATAAATATACCTACTATATATACTTG
>NAOQ01000141.1:77157-87424 GCA_002751075.1 Ichthyophonus hoferi | reverse complement strand
ATGTATGTATATATGTATGTATATATGTATGTATATGTATGTATATATGTATGTATATATGTATGTATGTATGTAGGTTGCCATGTAGAGTAGTAAGATAGCATGTATGTATTTCTGTGTTTAAACTTTGTCCTATATACAACTATATTCAATAGTATCCTACGTCACAATTCCACATTAATCTGATCTCTCTCAACCAATCAGCAATACCCTATGCCTGACCTAGGTCAATGGGTTGCTTTTAATCCTGAGGCGGGTCGTCCTGCAGGTGAGTGATATTTCATACCATGCAATGGCCTTCTATTCCTACCCTGTATCTTTATGTCATTATTTATCTTTAAATTTTGATT
Source organism: Ichthyophonus hoferi (assembly GCA_002751075.1). NCBI lineage: Eukaryota > Ichthyosporea > Ichthyophonida > Ichthyophonidae > Ichthyophonus > Ichthyophonus hoferi. The sequence continues at coordinate 87,074 of NAOQ01000141.1, read as the reverse complement.
ATACCTATCCAATCTCCATTGTTTCTTAATTTTATTTTTAATGGCCCTGTATCACTTGTATCATCTTTATTAATTGTGCCTTTTACTTTAATGCGTTCCTTAGTTGGCTTTATTAGTATTACCATTATTATTATTATTATTATTATTATTATTATTATTATTATTATTATTACTATTAAATTTTAATACGTAAACTATATCCATCATTCACAAGACTTTATCAAGCATTGAAAATTAAAGAAACGTAATAATAGGCTATTGGATATAACTAAAGTGAATGTAAAGTGATCTATTTATACATTTATATAACAATGAAAATTAGCCAATCCAAGACCAGCCCACTAATTGCACCCAATCAGCTACCGAGCCTAAGGTATTACGTCAGCTGCTACAACAACTCCCTCCCCCTACTTCCTTCGCTGGTCCTTTTGCCAATGTCGACATGCTATTGGATATGCTGGAAGTGATAAATAATGTACCTGCACTACCTAACACTGGTAGGTCCCGGGCATGGGTGGTATTGTACAATGGTATAGTATAGTATAGTATATAGTATAGTATAGTATAGTAGTGTAATGTAGTATAGTGTAGTGAGTATATTGTAGCATAGTTTAGTATAGTATAGTGTAGTGTAATATTATATAATATGATATAGTATAATATAGTATAATATAGTTTAATATAATGCAGTATAATGTAATATATATATAATACAATACAACATAATATAATATTGTCTAATATAGTGTAATATAAATCTTAAATAGAAATAAAAAAATTCAAAATTAAATTTTATTGTAGTTTTTAGTTTTAATATTTTGTGTTGATTAGTTGCGCCCTCATCTAATGGCGAGATGATGAGCTCAGTCAAATTATGAAATCTTGGATGAGACTAGATGACTGCTAACCATGCATGATATATCATGATAGTCTATGACTCATATACTTATAATTATATTTTGTCCAATAATTTTTGAAATCAAATTTAGCCAGAATTTTTAGAAAGTTATTTATATATCACATTATTATTTTTGTTCGTATTGATCATTTATTGTCTAGTTAACCAATCAAGATGGCTATTGCAATCAGGTTAAGTATATATTACTATTTATAATTATGAAACAAATATTATTAATAAACTAAAGATAAATGCAAGACAAAACAATTGGAAAGAATAGCCCAATCAGGCAATTCTTATTTTTTCCTGTAGCATCCACATTAGTGACGTGATAATGACATATTTATTGTGATGTCGTAATGACGCGAGTTGAACCACTCACATTTTGTTCTTTACCTACAGCACCTATCGAATCATCTGCCAATTCTAATGGTTGGTGTCCTCCCATTGGGTTTCTCTTATCTTGTTTCATTTCCTGTTGTTGTTTATCTATCTCATATATATATCGGATAGATATAAATACGTGATATATAGAAGATAATATATAATATAGGTTATTTGTAATTGTTGATATTATTATTATTATTATTATTATTATTATGCCTGTTAATAATAGCGAGACTATCACTATTATTTTTACTGTTATTGTCATTACTATTATTGTTCTCATGATTCTTTCTACAGTTAGGACTTCAATATTTATACATTCATACATATATATACATTGTCTAGCTATTAAGTAATTAATTTATTAAAATTCTAGGAAAAAGTCGACGTGGAGATGGAAAAGGCACACACCACAAAAAGAGGAGGGATGAGGATAGTGATGACGACACACATCCGGAGATGACAGTAACCAATAGGGGACCAGCACAAGATATCTTTAGGAAGCGTCAACGACTGCAATTGGCGCAATGAATTTATTTATAGATCATGATTGATGTATCTAGATATAAATAGATAACTGCGAGTGTTTATATATGTATATACATGTGTGTGTTGATTGCTTAGTTGACATTTTAAAGTGGACAATAATCACACTATATGTGTGCTTCCGGTTTATATTGTATTTCGAAATACAGTCATATATATGTGTGTATATATGTATGTATAGATGTATATATTTGCCTATGTGGGTTGTATATGCATTTGTGTATCTATATAGAATGTTGATTATGTTATTTGATCTAGATAACAATTTATACATAATACATGGATATATATATATCCTACTACTAGACTATAAATTGAGGTCGACATTTTCTATCACTGGGCCAGTGTTGAAATAAGATACTCCTATTACATATGGTATTAGTTTATATTTGTAAATTTTGTTATTTATTGGTTCAATAAATTCATTCAAATCACATCAGGAATGGTTGTTGCAATTTTTGTAAACCCATGGCCAATAGTATTCCTGCTTACATGAAACTGTTCACTTATTTTTGATTTGGCCTGCTTAGTATTTATCTCACCCATGTTCAGAATGATAGCTGACTATTGCAAGTAAAGAATTAAGATACAAAATGTATAGCCTTTACTCAGTATCACTACAGAATCAAGAGTCCCCAATCTGTTGCCGACAGAACCTCTATACTTTTTAATATAGCATTTTATATATAGATTACTTCAGAACCCAGCATTCATTGATTGGATAGTTGTAGTTACTTTGCCTGTGTTGCATATGTAGTTATAGATATACTAGACAGAATCCCCTATCTGTCTCAAACAGAATATTTTTTTACTTTTTATCAAAATCTGTGGTAGTTTGAGTGACGTTTCCACAGCCTTCAGGGTCTCCAACTGATTGTTGTATAACAATTGGTTTCACTAAACCAGTAGTAATAATAGTCACTTGATCAGATCTGTCTTTAAGACTCAGTTATTGTGGTGGAGATTTCATATAAGGCTCATATACCAACTATAAGGTGTGGTTGGAATCCAACTTCTAATTGAGGGGTAATCGTAAGTGGGGTCACTGTTGCTGAGTGCTGGATTGCAGGATGGAGTAGGTGGGTGTATATAGAACCGCTTCTTGTTGTCAAGAATGCGTATTTTGATTTTTCCCGAGCAATTGTTTCAGTTATCTGTTATCATATTGATACGTCATCGTCGCTATTATCATCTGACGAATCTGTGGCATTATTTCCCACTGGCAGGGAGGTCTTTGGGTCCTGCCTAAGGCTGTAAATTGGCGGCAGGAGTGGGTCACATGTTGTTGCTATTGTAGGACTCATCTCTCCCATGGACAAGAGACGATGATGAATGAAAAGTCAATTATCCTTCTGCTGTCACATCTTCTGTATGAGTATCTGCCTACATAATTTGCAAAGGATCTTATGATACATTAGTGCTCATGGGAGCAGTTTGATAAGGCAGGAACAAAAGACCTCCATGAGTCAGTAGGAGAGAATGCAACAGATTCGTCAGACAACAACAGCAATGATTACGTACCAATACGATGACCGATAACCGAACAACTTGCTTTGAGAAAATTAAAATACGAGTCCTTGACAACAAGAAACAGTTCTACATCTACCCCCACACTCCATCCTGCAATCTAGCACTCATAATAGCGGCAGTGAGCCCACTTATATGTGAGCCTGAGGTTTTATTATTGGCTTTTGCTTTCTTTTATATTTTGTTTTACCACCAGTGCTAACTTGTGGTTAGCACCAATGTAACTAGGATCAATAAGTTAAATGGAGCCAGTCATAAAATATATGTATTGTTTCTGTATATACCTCATTGGCTGATTCACCACTCGCAAACTACGTATCGACAAATCAATTATAACTACATGTTCATTCAGAGTTAACGATCTTTTAACAACTTATAACTACCTCAACTAGAGAATGTGTTGAACCATTTATCATTGATTTTAATTATGATTATGAAAATATGGTTTTTACCACTAACATCAGGATTTAATGTCTTACTTTCTAGTGGTAGCTAATCAATATACCTTTGAAGTCTGGATCGTATACATTTTCATATACTAAAATAAGTTAATTAGTGGTAATGTTATCTCAGTAACTTTTATTGGGCAGAGTGTTATTAGTAGCAACGCAGCACTTCTAGCGCACTATCTTATGACCGATGAACATGTACTTGAACCAGTAGGAATCATAGTATTGAATATAGTATTCATAATGTTTTCATGTATATGCTTAAACCTGACTATAAATCTGTACAAGTATAATGGAAGTTATCTGTGCTGGTATTCTTCACGGTTTTAAACACGTAAACGACTAGAGTCAAAATTGGAAATTAATAAACTAAGTGATCCCTGAGTGCATGATTAAATTAAACTCTTTGAGTCAATTAAACTATACCTGAGGAATTCAAACAAAAACAATTAACAATCCTAGGGTACGTCCATCCGAACAGAACACACATTCCAAATATGTTTGGAATCGTCAATGAGGACAAAGTTTCATTTTCCGTCGACTCTACAGAAAGTACGAACAGGAGAACCCGCACTTACTTAGATCCCATCTTCAGTACTACCATCGATTACCAGACAGATTCAACAAGGAGAGTTCTTGACCTCAGATAAGGAATTAATTTTCAGTTACAATCAACCGATTGAGCCCAGAGAATCAGATCCAAATCACAACACAGTTTAATGTGGCTGAAGAGTGCCATTATTATTGTTTGAAATCTTCCATTTATGCATCTTTCACTAAAAAGCTATTTTATTTCATCTGTTCTATTGAATCTAAATTAACTAACAACATTGATTGATACTTGTGAAGTATCTGATTGGCTTTCGGTTCCTAGTATAAAACTATTCTTTGAGATGATTGAGTGACCAACTCTTTCGTATCAAGTTACCGACCAGTAAAAAATAATGATTGTCAAAGAAAACTTCAAACTAATTAGGCAAAAAACCATTTCTTTGTGTTGTAATAAATGAAGATAATAACAACAATAATAAAGAATAGTCTAAGGGCAGTGAAAGTTTTGGTTCTTGTCTTATTCTTGGTCAAAAGAGGATGGTTCCTGTGAGCTTGTCAATCCAAGACTACCGTTTGAAAAGGAGTCAAGCACTACCAACAGTTAATTATAAAAGTTTTTTTTTTTTTTTTTTTAAAAAAACGCTACATTTAATTTTCATTTTTAGCCTCAAGCCAGCAATGTATGTTAAATGATTTTGAGCTACCTATTTATGAATTCATAATTGTTGTAGAAGGTGTAATAGGTACAAAGGCATCCGGGTCGGTCTCGAACCGAATACGTTTTCGTAATGCAATAACCGCCGGTTCTTTAATAATTAGTTAGTTTTTTAAACATCCCATATGTAAAAGTGTCGTATTTTAAAAATGACATTATATGTGTAAAACAAACATTTATTTATTAATATTATTTTTAAATTAATTAAATCTAATTTATATGATATATAATTTAATTAAGTTTAAAAGTAATTTATAATTTTAGCATTGCCGGCATTAGATACGGTGTAATTTATAATATCATACGTGACATTAAAAATAGTAACGAATAAAACATTAATATATAAAATATAAAATAATAAAATCATTTAATAAATTTATTCACCCAATTAACATACAGATTTATGAATCACGCATTTGTAGATATTTCACGTGTGTAATCCTAGCCACGTGGCGACGAAACGGACAAAAACATGAAACAAAAGCACAATCATTTCCCTTTCCCTTTTGTAAACGTAGTATATACAAGAGCCAAACATGGGTCGCATGCATGCTCCAGGCAAGGGTATTTCGCGCTCTGCGCAGCCCTACCGTCGCTCAGTCCCTAGCTGGCTGAAGCTGACTGGTGCTGAGGTGTGTGTTAATAACTTAAAATGCGATTACTGTGTTTGTGACTATTATAATATAGAATAGTATTAGTTATACTATTTTAACTATATTATAGACTTTGATATTACTTGCCTATTATGAGACATGCGTGCCATGTTATTTCATAAAATAGGAGACATTGAATTTATGGAATTTTTTTTAACCGCTATGTTTATTATGAACGCCAGAGGCATCTCATTTCAGAATATACCTGCACTTATTATTTAAATAATTATTACGTGTTTCTGAAGATGAGTCGCAGGTGAAGCATTCGTTCAACCAGGTTTTTATTTAAATACACAAATAGTTCCTTACATCTTCCACAATACAAACATGCATCATACTTAAAAAGAAAAGAAAAAGTAAGGTGTGAAAATCAAAACTCATGAGCACATTCTTCACAGGTCGAGGACCAGATCAGCAAGCTCGCCAAGAAGGGTCTTACCCCCTCTCAAATTGGTGTTATTCTCCGTGATTGCCACGGTGTTGCCAAGACTGTCCGCGTTACCGGATCTAAGGTTCTTCGTATCCTCAAGGCCAAGGGTCTCGCCCCCGAGATTCCCGAGGACCTCTACTGCCTTATCAAGAAGGCCGTGTCCATCCGCAAGCACCTCGAGCGCTTCCGCAAGGATAAGGATGGCAAGTTCCGCCTTATTCTCGTCGAGTCTCGCGTGCACCGTCTCGCTCGTTACTACAAGCGTGTTGGTCAGCTTCCCCCCAACTGGAAGTACGACTCTGCAACTGCCTCCACTCTCGTTTAAAGGGCTATTAAAAATTGGTGTTTAGGTGCCAAAGAAAATATAAGAGTCGATGCTTTTATTGTATTTTTTATTTGGGTAGGGATGGGGTTGGTTATGAATGGTTTTAATTTCAAAGGGAGGGAATGATAGTGACAGCATTATTAAAAAAATAAAGCATAAATTGTTCAATGTTTTTTTTCTGGCCAAGTGCAAGTATATTTACCCTTATTAATACAAGGGTGGTTGTACGGGTGCGTATTGGTTGAATAGTTTTAATAAACGCAATTATGTTGCACATTGCACACACTGGGTTCGGGCTTTGTCTCGTATGTATAATATATATATATATATAGTGGCTAAGCCCCAGCAAATGTGATGCTACAATAATAGGAGAGTTAATGGGGAAGGGGAAAGTGTCATAATGGCTTTCTGTCAATACCCTGTGTGCAGTTCTGTAATAGTACCTATATATATATATATGGGTATTTATAGCTCCCCGATATTTGTTTATCTGTATATATAATGGGTCAGTTGTGGTACAGAAGTATTACCATATATATGCCTTTGGGTTTCAATTAATTGTAGTATTTTATTTTTTATTTTTATTTTTTATTTATTTTTGATATTACTATATGATTGAATTATTGCAGTGTTGAAGTTGTGTTGTGTATGAAATTAAAGGGGTTGATAGGTTTAATAGGCGAATGGAAAGTTGTAGTTTTAAGAGCTAATATTAATCTATGTAGCAAGGCATTATATTAGTGATTGATAAGATTAAGCCCATCACTAGTTGAGATATTGTACTTGACGTAATTGGAGTCGGTCAACACAATTAAACAGTGTGGATTGGTCTACGCGAGCCATGGACATGTTACGTTGTTTACTGTTTAGCCAAATATTTTAAAAATTAATATTAAAATTATCATATATTCTATCCAGACATCGTACATTATGCTTATTAGTCTGCGTGACATTTTGAACTTACATAGGTAGCCATTGGTTTTTCAAATATCTAAATTTTAAAAAGGACTGAACTAATAGAAACGCTGGGATAAATATGCTAAGTAAAATATTAATTATGGTGCACAATATTTCTGGTGTAGAAGCAATGGTGAAGGAGGATATACAGTTGTAATTAATCAATGTTAATTAATATATTATTCTTATCCAATCCATATTCAATCATTAATTTATTTATTAATTATATATATATATATATATTTACCTTACGGACTACTACGTTATTGGGCAAGACATGTTTGGTAGCTCTAATTTTTAAAAAATAATTATGTTTAATATAGAGTCAATCATAAGACAGATAATAGTAATAATAATAATAATAGTATTATTATTATTATTATTATGGTATCTATCAAAGGGAAAATAAAAGACTGAGTCGTACCCCAGCATGGTAATGTAAATTGAAACCATTGTAGCTAATACGATGTCTTTATAAACGACTCACACCGTTTAACAGCTATTTTTAGTCAGAAGAAAGCTACTGACAGGCTAATTTAGTAAACTTAAATCAATAGAACTGCTTGCTTCTAATCATTCTAATCATGAAAAGTTAATAAATACAAGCCAATAAAAATTATTAGATCCACTTGATGGGCAGAGAGAGGGTCACGGTCATGATGCCTCCACAGGGACCTATCCGATTCCAGGGTTAGTGGGACCAACCAATCATAATGGCTGGTGAGCGGATGCCCGTCGTAGTGTAGGGATCTTGGAACCTAGAGGAGGGGAGGGGTGGGTGGGGACCTGTTCCTATAGGGAAAGAAGTATGTGTAGGTAGAAAGATGTGCATACGTGTGCATGCATGTGTAAGTATGTAGATATGTGTGCATGTGCTATGTATGTGTATATGTATTTATACATGAGTGTGTGGGTATAAATGAGGTATTAGATATCCAATGAGTACTTCTAACTAATACTCGAGAAAAATACTAGAAACCTATAAATAGCTCTAATTAAGGCCCAATTAAATCCTAGCTACAATTAGGGATCATGAGCCCATTGTTAATTAGTCGGGATGGAGCATATATATATATATCTGTGCATGGATCAGCTTATACATATAGCCAGGTTAAGATTAATGTAACAGAGATTATTTTACTGTGTTTCACATACATAAAAAGTATTTTAGTATGTGGTAAAATTAATCGTAGTATTTTTTAATCAGTTGTGAGTAAACACTACACTTATGTATCTCCCTATTGGTTAATCTTAAATTCAGTAAGTAGTATAATCCCGAACCAAACTGTGATTGGCATGGGTTTAATTAGCTCATAAATTGTTGTCTAATTAATGCAAGCAGTTCAATTTGAATATTGGCCCAGTCAACGTGGGTGAGACTCGGGAGCAGTTAATACAGTTAACTAGAACATTAGCTAGGATAGGTGACAGTTAATTAGGAAATTAGCTGTGATAATTAACCTATATGCTTGTTCATTAGAATTATGCATGATGTCATATCAAATAGTACAATAGCATAATAGTATAGTAGTATGATAGTATAGCCATAGTAATAATAATAAGAATAGTAATAGTCATAGTAACAATAAAAATAATAGTAGTAATAATAATAACAATAATGGTAAAAACAACAATAATAGTAGTAATAATAATAAACACTGATATAGAACCAATCACGTACAAAATTATCGCTGTACCAGTTCACATGGTGTGATTCATCCAATAGGTGTTCCTTTTCCTATGAGATGATAGGATGGCATGTTAATATATGTAGGACGACAGTCAATAAGATAACAGTAAACACATAAATGCAGATTAGAATGAAATGATTTAGAGCCAATAATATAGAAGATTTCAGAATCATATCCTCAAATACTAAACTCAAGCATAAACACCAATACATCATTTTAACTCGTGTATATTTATTATACACATACATATATGTATATAAGAAGGAAAGTCACACTTAATATTATAAAGAAAAGGCAAGACAAGGAGAGAGAGAGGGAGAAAGAGAGGGCAAGGAGATAAATACAGGTATACATATAAATATACGTGTACTACAGGTATGATATAAGTATAAGTATAAATATAACCATCGCTATAGTTATAACCATATATAGACTCACTATATCACAGTCCTTCCTTACCAATTCCTGCTCAGGTATAAAAAATCCCTCCCAGAATACACAACGCCATAGGTCCATAGCAGGCAAGGAAATGACGTCATTATAAAGAAAAGTGCCAATCACCAGCACAGTAAATCCAACCACCTGCAACCCGATAAAACCTTAAACCATACAATAAGGTTAGTGTTAGAGTAGGGTAGAAATATATATACATATATACTACCATAGAGATAATTAGCATTGTTAGAAAATAGACATAAGGGCCAATATATTAAAAGAAGAATGGGTATTCAAATATACATATAACACATATATATATATATATATATATATATATATAGAAATATAT
>NAOQ01000141.1:61216-76598 GCA_002751075.1 Ichthyophonus hoferi | reverse complement strand
AATAATAATAATAATAATAATAATAATAATAATAATAATAATAATAACAATAATAATAATAATAATAATAATAAAAATACAATTTTTTTTTTTGAACGGGGCTATACACCAATACAGCATACATGACATGACGCATAACTAATAATAAGCGACATACTCACCTGTTTAGTGACGGACAGACCAAAAAAATTAAAGAATGCAATGGAAAAGATGGAGCCCAAAGAGCCAATTATTAGAGGCCAGCTGTTGGTTATCTGAATCATAGCATCTATACTGTCTTCGATTGGTTGACGACCATTAACGGCTGTGTGTCATTGGGTTAAATATAACATAGTAATATGATATGATATAGTATAGTATAATATAATGTATTAAAGGCTGCGTGTGATTAGGTAAGTGGTTATATGCATTAAATTTAATAATTTATAATGCTATAATATAATCTAATATGACATAATATAATGCAAGATAATATAAACCAATACAAGTCAATACAATACAATACAAGATAATATGATAAAATATAATATAATACAATATAACATAATAATAATACAATACAACATACTACAACATAACACAAGATAATACATTATAGTACAAAATACATAATACAATATAATACACAATATAATATAATACAATACAATAAAGACGGCAGAATACAATATAACACAATACAACATAATATAATATAATACAATACAGCAGAATACAATATAATACACTTTATTGCTCACAGGCACACTAGATAATAATTTTTAACCAAATGAGCATAGTAGAGCAAGCTAGATCTTTAATGTAATAGGGGAATAAAAATTATCATTATTATTGTATTATGCCTTATGTTATACCATATTATATTATAGTGTATTACATTATATGATATTATTATTGTATTATATTGGATTAAGCTAAATGTTTAATCTAATATTATGATTGAATAGATAGAATTATAAAAGCAAATCCTCACCAGCATATTGTAATACTAATAGCACAACCCCTAAAATCATAATACCCCATGTCCCCTCCAATCCAACTGCTTGCATGGGTGGTATCTGTATGGTATGATATGGCTTCAATTAGAAATCAGCCTTTAAAGTGATGTTTGTTGGAACTCGTGTAATCCGTTACAGTGATTCCTTGTTTATTTATTTATGTTAGAATATGATGTATTCCCTCTACTTACCATCTGCTATTAATCAAATAATAGATATTATCTATCAAACCTACGCTATAAGAATTCAGATTGGGATTAACTCCTGTATACTATATTATATTAGGTATACGGTTTGGTCCAAATTCATTTTCATCCCATCATGTGTTTATAACAGTATAAACTAACCACTGTGTGGTTGGAGACGGGACTTTTTTTTTTGCTCTATAGTCCGCCATCTGATATGCATCATTGTCAGAGTAATAGCTTAAAATAAATACATGATCTATTAACTATATATCTTCCCTGGTTCAGCAATATTCTCTCCAATTAAATACGATAACTAAAAATTAATACCAATACCAATCATTGCTGTTATTTAATTCTGTAACCTACCAACGAGGTAATTTGTAGGCCTTTGACACGTGCCATTAAATGATTTAATGTCGATTTATTAATGTGATAATAAATTTAACGGATCAATGTTATAATGTGATAGCGTTTGTGTAGTCTATAAGTGCAGACAAAGACATCATCACTATTTCTTTATTGGCTTTAATATATTTAAGATACAGGTTTAACCAGTAATTATGGGCTATAGTTTACATAGAGTTTTAAATGTATATAAATTAAAAGCTTGATTTGGTTTTCAAATTTTCAAATTTTTAATATTAGTTATAATTTGTTTACCTAAATCAGTTTAAACCATTCAATAGTAACCTTGGTACGGTGTAGATAGACAGGAATACGATTAGACAACTACTGGAGTGGTTGCTAGCCCATGACTACAAGATAGTATAGTGTAATATAATATAATATATATAATACAATGAAACATAATACAATGCAACATAATACAATATAATAAAAAGTAGAATATAGTAGAATATAGTATAGTGTAGTATAGTATAATAAAATATAGTATAACATAATATAATATAATATAATACAAAAAAAATACAATAATACACCACCCCACATACAGACAAATAAAAAATACAACTTACATCATACTTGGAAATAAACTTTTCTTCAACTACGAATTGTGCAGCCACAATAATTTGAGCAAAGAATATCTGTGCATTATCATGGATTAATTGAAAATATTAAAAAGAAGGCGGTTTGGAGTACTGGGATTTCAAAGGAAAGTGAACTGTGTATGATAGTATAATAGTATATATATGATATATATATTGTAAGTATAATAGTATGGTGGTATGATAGTATATATGTATGTATGTATATAACGTGGGATATTGTAAAATAATAACAGAAGAGAAGAAGATAAAAAATAGCATATAATATAACAATATAATTCATAATAAAATGCAAAAATATAACATAACATAATATAATATAATATAGTATAATGTAATACACGGTATGTAATATAACAATCAAGACATAACAAAATGTAATACTATAATGGTATAATACAACTATATTACAAAATATAACATATAATATAACAATGCATAATATATAACATAAAGTATATAATATAATATAATATAATATAACACAGAGTATATAATGTAGTAATACATAATATAGTAATACATAATACATAATACACAGTACAATATAATATAACATATAGTACATAGCACAGCACTGTAATACAAAGCACACGCTATACCGTAATCATTCTATCCTTACCAGTGCATTGCCTAGAGCGGGATTCTTAGCAGCGGCTAGAAGTCATGCATAGGTAGGAATGGGTTAAGGGGATAGAAGTTGCCTGGATAGGATACATACACATATAGATATATACTCCCACACAGATACATACATATATATATATTAATCTCCTATTAAATAATAAGTATACAGTTCTAACTCGGGTTCATAGGCCCATATATATATGAAAACAATGCAGTCACCTACTTTTAGTACTAAAGAGGACACTCGATAGGCCAACTAAAAATATACCCGTGATAACCTGCCAATGTGAAATGGGTATTAGCACTCAGTAAGGAGTTAAATTCCATAAAACTTAATGTTACATTATGGTTGGTTAATGAAGGGGATATGAGGGGAATATGAGTATCAGATAGCAATGATCTAATTGGATATTGACTTAATGCGATAAAAGCCCTCCATATTTAGGAACTGTACGGTCATATAGAGAATAGGTAAACACAATTCTTATTATCAAACATGGTCATGGGGCTTGGGATTGGGTAGTAAGATCCATTGAAATCATTTAGATAAACATCTATCTCTAAATTGAATTTAAATTAGTTTTCACTACATATATAGGTCGTTATACCTCATTGCAGACCTTATTATATACCGTATTATATACCTCATTATATACCCTACTATATACCTTATTATATACCCTATTATATAACCTACTATATACCCTATTATATAACCTACTATATACCCTATTATATACCCTATTATATACACTACTATATACCTTACTATATACGCTACTTTATACCCTATTATATACCCTATTATATATACTATTAGATACCCTATTAGATACTCTACTATATACCTTATTATATATACTATTATAGGTCATATATACCATCATACACACATGCATAAAATATCTCTTCCTCTACCCTCACAAATATATAATTATGAGGCAATGGATAGTCAAAATTAAAAGTCATAGCCAATCAGAGTAAACCTACAAAGATTAGGCCAATAATGTGTTGGATATAAAGTCTACGTTTAAGGAAAATCACTGAGAAAATAGCAGTAAAAAGAACGGTGGCTCCACGAATCATTTGATAGACTGAGGCTGTAGTCTGTGATGATAGATGGAGGTGGGGTAAAAACAATAGTCATGATAGGAGATATATAGATATTTATAGTAGGAAAGGACATTGGGAGAAATGGGTATGTATAGGGTTAGGGGTATATATAGGAGAACGTAATGTAATATAGTATAATATATAGCAGAAGAACGTATATATGATATAATACGGTATGTAGTGATACATACATACATATATTAGATGGTACTATTTTATTTAGTACCATATTTAGTAATATATATATGTAACATAATATAGATTATCGCACGATATTGTATAATATCATTTTTAATCTATTACATTTTTTTAAATTGTTTTTATTAACCAATACTTACATAGAGAAGGCCTATGTTCATCACAGTTGTACCACTTAAATCACAGATTGTGGGGAGAGAAAATATCAAAAATCGCATTTTATCATTGCTTGGCGGTACAGGATTCTGTGACTTAAAATATATGTGATAGAATAAGTTATGATATACACCCATAATCCTATCACTATAGGACAGTAAATTTTTAAAATAAACACATTTAGATATAGTATATATACATTAAAGTACACGCTTTTGTATGACAGCACATATATATCTATAGAAAATATCAAGATAGAGGTATAAGTAAGGTAATATAATAGATATATCTTACACATATGATGAATTAGTATATAGGTATTATAAATATAACGCCATAATATACAAACGGACACCAATCTATAAACATATAATACAGATAGTACTACAATCATCAGATTTATACAGACATTTGCATATATACATATTATCATATTCATCATAATTGTGTATTATGCTTAGTGTCATATTATGCAGTGTTATATTTTACATAGTATGAGACATAAACGCGTTTAAACATTTGTGAAAAAAGATATATTAATAATAATATATTTCCATCATGCTGTAATGCTTTTTATTCAAAAAACCAATGAAAGTAGTGGTTAAAGAATACATTATTAGATCGCTAAGGCCCAATATAAATGCTTTTAAAACATTTATTACTTAAACCTGTAGGTTTCATTGGTATTAGTGAGTTAGTTGGGGAATAGGTAGAAAGACATTAATAATAATAATAATAATAATAATAATACCGAATAATAACAAGAGTAATAGTAATAGTAGTAATAAGAATAATAATATTAATACGAATCATATCTATATTACCTTCATTGACGCCACTGTCTCATCATAATTCTTTTGCTTTGATCTACAAGCAGTTAAATAAAACACTACCAGGCATAGAAATTCACCTATAAACATAGTCAGGGTTTGAAACCAGGGGTGAGAATATTCTCGAATATTCCCATCCCGTCCCATAGAATAGGTCTTATCTTGCCATGTGGTCACTGTAGGCAGTAGGTAACGTAATAGAGAGAGAGAGAAAGAAATTGAAAAAATAAATGACATAATTAATAATTAATGTCAATTGACTGGGAAAACTAATCTAAAGATATAAAGATATTAATTAAAAAAAATTTAAAAGATAAGCCAATGGTTAAAAATAAAATTTTATTGTAGGTAGTATAATAACGTAGCCATATGTCATAGCTATCCAATAAAATAGTAGAATTATATGCAGTAAAGTTTAAAATAACACTAAATGTTAGGCCCAACTCCTGAGATGTTAGGATTTGATGACGTATTATCCTATGCTTGAGATTATTGTTTAGCATGAAATTGCAAGAAAAAGTCAAAAGTAAAGGCACGTCATAACTAGTTAAATGGTGATTTTACATTTTAAAATGGTAAATAAGCCTAAATAGATAGAGAGAGAGAGGCATGGTGCAATAGAGTTATCAATATTTCAGGTGGGCTAAACTTAGAGACACATTTTCACCAGTCAAGCAGTGGTTTTATAAACTAAAATTTCAAATTAAGCACACACACATACACACACACATATATATATATAGCAAAAAATTATCACTGTTTCGGTTAGAAGGATTAGGAAAAAGGAGGTCAATTTAGAGGTAAAAATATTAGTAAAAAGTAATAATAAAGCGAAAAAAAAAGAGAGAGAGAACTGCAGTGATGAGGTAGTTAAATAAAGTAGATTCGGGTATTAGATTAACAGTATAAAATAATCAATACAATAACAAGAGAGATAAATTAGAAATGAATAAGAACATGCCTGTAGCTATGATATGATATTAAGTTCTGTACAATTATTGGTCAAGAAGGAAGATGGATTGGTACTTATATGTCAAAGTTAATTTATTTCTATTAGTGGTTCCCTTTATCCAGTCATCTACCAGTTCATGGCTATATTCCCACTAATAATATATAAATGGTTATATATAATCTAGAAAATTATCAAATAGTATGATAGTTCAAATATGATAAACCAGTATTGAATATATTACATTATGGCATAACATGCTCCAGATTAATATAATATAATAAAATAGAATAGAATAGAATAGAATAGAGTAGAATATAATATAATATGATGTAAAAAACTTAGCAGAAGACCTCAAGTGTGTTTAAAATTGGAAGTATATATGTAGTATGTATGTATCTAATTATATGTGCCAGTATACCTATATCAACTATCATATTCTATTATTACAATATCATTTAATATGCATATCTATTTTAGCTATGTATATAGGTTGATAGTTAAAGGCTTTTAAGGTTTTAAAATAAAAATAATAGCAAATAATATATATGCTTAGGTCATTGTGTTTGCAGAAATATGAATGTGATAATAACCATGCCATCTCTCCCTAACAGCCATAATATTTTATATCTGTATATATATGGATGACTCACTAATAGTATTGATGGTGCCTGTGATCAACATCCCTAGCGCCAAAAAGGCGTGTCCAACTGTCATCCCCATATTTGCGGCTTACATCCTACGTCAATACTATGCTATGCTGTATCTGTATTTGAATATGGAAACACTACAGGACTATATTGGTGATGATAATAGTAATAATAATAATACAATATGTGAAAGCTATGTTTTATTGCAGAAGTTAGTTCCTACAGGATTATATTGGTGATGGCAATAGTAATATTAATAATACAATGTGAATGCTATGTTTTATTGCCGAAGTTAGTTCTACAAGACTATGTTGGTGATGGTGGTAATAAAAATAATAATAATAGTAATTATGATAATACAATACGTGAAAGCTGTTTTATTGCCGAAATTGGTTCTGCTATGTCCTATGACAGGAATAACTTCAGTAAGACACAGTTCCAATATCACACCCACACACTACAACGTATACTTATACAATTTACCAATATACGTTGTAAGCCATAATTTTTTTTTGGTTATTATTATTATTATTTATATTTTTCTACGTTTTTATGTATATATTTTATCATCATTACTGATATTCTTTTTCTTATTCTTGCTGCAACTTCATTATTTACATTATTACGTTTGTTATCGTTAGTTATAGTCTTATCCGATAATGTCCACTGCCCTACTGGTTAAGAGTCACCTATATAAATTGCTATACCTAATCATTGGTTGATTTGGTACCACCTTTTATTGTTTTAAAATATTTACAAAAAAATCACATTATGTATATTTATTTTGAGAGCCACTTAAGGATATGTTAATACTTAACACCAGTTTAATAATATTGCTATTTTTATTTTTATTGTTATTTTTATTTTTATTTTTATTTTTCTAATACGGTGACATTAATCTTTATTTGGAGCCGTGTTAAATATATCTCATGATATGTACTGTTAGATTACCATCACAATGTCTATCAATTAAAACGTTATGTTTAAACTCCATAACTACTTTATTGCCATCACGGTGTTTACCAATTAAAATATTTTGAATAGATCATAAACCGGATAAAGGTTTAACCCTACTTTTAAATTATACTCGATACTTATCTCTTACTTATCTATGCTCTAGAACGTAGTAGAATAAATAAATTGATGCATACTTACTATATAAATATATGGGTTGTAGAAGCATTTGAATCTAAATAAAGACAAAATTTTTTTTATTACCCTCTGAAAAATGCTATTGTTTCAATAAAAATTTAGTTGCAACAATCTTACAGCCCAAATTATATTTGCACTGGTATGCAAACCCTTCCAAAATGACTTCGTGCCGACATAACAATTAATTAGCCAATCTTAATTAGTCAGTGAAATGAATCAAAATGCGCAATCAGAAACCAACTTTTGATTGTTAGTAATATTTTAATTCCTGTCGTATTCATCTATTCACTGCAATTTTTGAGAGAAACACGACTTTAATTATGTTTTGTTAGAACATGTGTCAGCCGTTACAACGAGTTCCTATTTCTTTATTTATTTGTATTACAATATAACACATACTCTATTTATTTATTATCTGCTATACTGTATTATAGATATACAGTTTGATTTGAATTCAGTCTCATAGTATCCCATATATTTAGAATGGTATAAATTAACCATTGCGTCGTTGAGACGGGGCTTCCAGTTTTGTTTACAATATAGTCCGCCACCTGACATGCATCATTGTCAAGATAATGACTTATGATAAAGACTGGGTACATTTACTCCATATTTATTAACAGCGATGGAGAAGATGAATTATATAGATGAGATATGCTTCGATAATCTAGTTTTGACGAATAGCTGTCAAACCTAAAAATAATAAATAAACAACAATTAGGTGTTATAAATATGGTTTACTAGTTCATTACTCTTTGGAATATAATATAAATGCGCAATAACTCGGGTATTAAGTCTTGAGATTTATATGAATAAGTAAACCAAAAATAAATTATGATAGTAACTTTAATATAACTAAATTTATCTTGTCATAATATTGCCGGCGGTGTTTGTCGATCGATATATGTATGTGTTAATTTCTAGTGAAGCGCGAGCATATAATAAAAAATGGTGAATAGTATCTGCTTCCCATATCGACATTATATATTGTCTGATATTATATGGAGAAATAAATAACGGTTATGCAAAGTTATAAAATTATTCCTGGACAAAATAATTAGAAAATTTTAACCACCCTTATTTATAAATGATGCAACAATAAAAATCCAGATTCAAATCTATTTAAATATTTTTCGTAACCTTATTGGATGACCTGGCACTCAGAGTGATTAAAATATTTTAAATGTTTGCTTAATCATATCTTATATTTGCACATTCCAATGTATCTAATTAATAATAAAACGAATTATTTAGGTCTATAAAAAAGTATAAAACCTAAAATAAACAATGTATTAGTTAAAAGTTATGCATGGGTTTAAAAAAAATATTTGGTGGTATAAATAAATCCATTGTAGTCGGTAGGCATCACACAGTATCACAGACTTGAATTGAAAACTCAACGAGTGACAGGCATAAAGTGCAATTCCCAACAGACGTTTAACATAATATAACATACATAATGTTATATATTTTAACCGAAAATCATACTAGAGTGCTAATAGCAACAACAATAATATTCATAAAACTTCACAGTCGATCACAACATATAGAGACTTAAACTCCAACATTACTTTCATATAGCGTATTGTCATATTAATCTTTTGGTTGTTCTAAGACATAATATTTTTACAAGTATAAAAATTGCAATCTTAGGCTAAATTTTCAGTGCTAGTATGACGGAATACAAAATGTTTTTTTATATATAGCAAGTAGGGTTACATCTAATAGTAGTTTTCTTATACTAACCTAAGATGATTGATTGAAGATATTAATATTATTCTTCTTGAATATATTGACCATTATGACTTACCATTTTATTACATTTTATTATCTTATATACTTTCAAAGAAAAATATGGAAAAGAAGAGAAAAAGGAAATACAGAGAGATAGTATATATAGTATGCATTTCTTTATATATGAATGATATTATGTAGGTATGTATGATGGTATAATAGTATGATAGCATGATAGTATGTATGTAGTATAATGCATACATATAAGTGTGGGAATGAGTGAGAGAGGAGCTGGGAGGAAGGAAGAGAGATCCTTGTCCCAAGCATAAATAAGGGGATGGCATCAGAATAGCATCAGTATATAGCAAGATGTATGACCGGCCTCCTTTACATGGCATTATCGTCATGGATTTAGCTACAATTGACTGAACAATCTTATTAACTATAGAAAACTTCGACCTTGAGACCGGCTCACAACACTCATCAACTTGATGATTCTTTAAATTCATGTACTCTACTATCTCATACGGTAAGTAAACCTGATATAATTTACATAAAAATGATTGTTGTTAACAGTTTTCTTCCTATTATAATTTTTTAAACGGCATTAAGCAAGTCATTCCTATATTATATTAGTCTTTTCAACATTTTAGCTTAAAGCTGACCTTACGAGTTGATCATGGATGTCAATAGATGCTTGCAGTTAGTAATTATTGATTATTATCATTGGAGACATAACAATTGACCAAAAAAAAATTATAACGACACAGATGATTTTTTTCCTAATGGTATAGCGTTTTCTTTCTAATAATAAAAACAGCAACAAATTTGATACCTAGAATATAATGTTATCTGATCGATCATGTTTTTTATCCTATATGAATACATAGATTTGAATTGCCTTGATTAATTTAGTTTGAAGATTGTAAGAAAAATAAATAGCGATAGAGGTGTCTCTGTGACTTGTGTCTGTTCAAAGAAGAGGGAATATTAATCGATCATCTTACATTGGCATTTCAAGCCAATCTGGGATGCTCTCTGATAATCAGGTTTCAAATGCATTGACTATTTTTCTAGACTAATATATGTAATAATAATTGCTAATAATATTAAACAATTATAGCTATATAAAGAAATACTTAAATTAAGTAAATAATTTTGTTTTAACAAAAAATACACAGGGTTTACGATTAATAACATATGATGAAATGTTGAATTTTATTGTTATTACACATCATATAGCCACAAACAAATAGTATTAGTAGGTGTATATTACTAAATGATAAAATAGGCATCTAAGGGTCATGAATCATATAAATTCTCTTAATCAGCTCTGCAGGATTTAGTTATCAATTTATAATTAATTTTAAAGATTTTATTGTTTTCCATGTTTTTGTCGGCCTTCTTTTACATTTTCATTTTAATCAAGACACAGATGTTAGAGGTCAAAGAGTTAAAGGGTAGGTTAGTCTTGACTGCAATTTGTCTTCACACAAAAAAAAAAAAAAAGAAGGAAAAAGGGAGATAAAAGGATATTAAGATGACCATGACCATGACCATGACCTTGTATATTAGTATTGTATGTAGATTTATTCATTTTTTGTTTTTTGTACTTTCATAAATCTAAAAATACCCTAGCTGAAGCTTTAATCACCATGTCCAGAACCCTATATTTTTACTAAATTTTGCAAGTATATATATATATTTTTTTGGAGAAATGCGTCGTATCTGTAAAAAACGTTGCTACTAAGCTAAATAGCGGGGTCTCAAGCTATTTTAAATCAACATTGTAACCATATGATCTACAGGCTTTGTATTAACATTGGGAAAAAGACAACAGCAAGGATGCTAATCAACAAACCAATAATAAAGAATGCAAAACATTTCTTGATTAACAATGAAAGTCAAAGAGAGAAGACTCATTTTCAATTTCAATTTGATATGAATGTCAAGTATGTAGAATTCAAGGTATAGTTTGTTTGGGCAGTAATATGAAGTACTCTAACAATCAGTTGATTCACGAGAAAAGCATATATATATATATATGAAGATGAAAGGAGGCTTTTGGGGTGAATTATCTTGTATTTTTTGTATAATTATATGTATTATTTATACATACATATATTTAACTGATTGCTTCATTGCACAGCTGCTATGTCTAAGTATTCTCTCGTGTACATACAAACATGTATGCATGCATGTATATATGACGTAGATTTAAACGTGCTGATTTGACACTGTATTACTATACAATGTGTATTAATAGTACACAACTTTGTTGTCTGCCAACAGATTATTGATAAAAAATGGATGCCTAAATTGTTTGCCATCAAATGGAAAAGAAAGGAAAATCTGGGGTCCACTCCCAACTCTCCCAACATTTCCGTAAGTATTTTTTTTTTTTTTTTGGAATTTTTTACAATTCTATGCTTTGAACTTAGTCCTTGAATCTAGTATCTAGTTCATAGAGTATAAGGTACTGGACCCACAGTAATCCCTAATCACTAGACCAGGTAAACACAGGCATAATTTAATAAGGAAAATACCTTTTTTGTTTTAAAACATCACTTTTAGCTATAATCAACCATTAAGTTTAAAGTTTCCATTTGTTTTTATTCTTACAACAACCGAAGTATATATAATACTACTTTTTTTTAGAAGTATTAACACCACCAACAAGATAAATACCAATTTGACATGATATATCAGGATTTATTATATAATTTTGTAGAATTTGAAAAAACAAAAGGGTGCGAGGTTTATTTCCAGAAATGATAGTGTGAGTTATAGCTGTCAATTGGAATTAACACTAATGTATGCGCTGAAAATACATATATCTTTTGTTGTAATTGCCATCCAATGGTTATGACCGTAATGGCCTTGTCTAAGTGACAATAGGTCTGGGATCTAGACAGGGAGTGTTATTATATATATTGGTTTTTCCATGCTACAAGTGTTGATTGAGCCAGTTTACTGAACTTTATCCTGACCAATATTGGCATTGCAGCATCAGGATAGTGAGGGAGACCCACAAACATACTGTGCCAAAAGATACGATAATATATTTTTAATATACCTATTACCTATATAGTATACTTGTTTTGGTTCACTGATGGCTTTTTCCTTTCAATCAGATCTTAGACAATGACAATGGTGTAAGAGTGGATTGGGACCACCAGGTAGGATTGTAACATGGGATAGGGAGAAGAATTAAAGTTGCATATACACATGCATATATATAATTTTATATGCAATGGTAAATAAAGAAATGGGGTAATGTATATATATGTAAAAATCAAAAAATATAATGGAAAAAAAGGTAGTTAGATAGACGGAGAGAACCATAAGTATGGTACACATACATAGATTCTTAAACTATGTTTTTAAATGTTTATGTGAATATATGTTTAGATATGTTCTGAAACATTCATTTTGTTTTTCTTTAAGACTATAATACATATAATATCTGATTAACCACTATATAGAAAGAGGCTTCAATAGTCTATAGCCATGATATAATTCATAGTGTATTGTACAATGAATATAATATGTAATGCAAGCATAGGTATATGTTTTTATAAGGTAATGGTAGTAGTTCCTAGCATACATACCATATTAAATGATTGTAATTATGAGCTTTATTGACACATGATTTTAGAATTTGGCATATTACTCACCCACTTACATAGCATTTCTTACATGAATATATATATATATATTGACATAGCTACGTTTCTTGCTTGCTAATGCTCTTACATACTATCCTATATACTATTTTATATACTATCCTGTTTACTATTCTATATATTATTATATATATTTCTATATACTATCCTATATACTATCTTATATATTATTCTCTATACTATCCTGTATACTATCTTTTATACTATACTATATACTATCATATATACTATTCTGTATACTACCCTATATACTATCCTGTATGTTATCTTTTATACTATACTATATACTATCATACATACTATTCTGTATACTACCTTATATACTACCTTATATACTATCTTATATATTTTCCTATCTATTATCCTATATACTATCTTATGCACTGTCCTATATGCTATCCTACATACTATCTTATATACTATCATATATATTATCCTATATACTCTCCTATATACTATCCAATATACTATCCTATATACCATCCTATATACTATCCTATACACTATTCTATATACTACCCTTATACTATCTTATGTACTATCCTATGTACTATCCTATATACTATCCTATATACTATCCTATATACTATCCTATATACTATCTTATATATATTCTCCTCTACACTATAGCCTATACCCCTACAAACAACCATGCACCTCACCTCCCCATTGTCTAGCACCTATGACTCCAAAGAATACAAACTGACTCTTAATGAAGTATGTTTTATATTTCCAGATTATATTTTTCTAACCCCTACATCCTACCTAATATCTAGTATCTAGACTCACCCTGTATACTATATAATATGTCTTATACCCCATATATTATACATTATACACTATATACGATACATTACTGATTATATATTACCTAGTATACATTATGCAGCATATAATATACTGTCTACAGTATATATTATATACCATATACTATATTCTATACACTATACCCTATAAACTATATACTATATGCTATACACTATACCCTATAAATTATATACTATATGCTATACACTATACCCTATAAATTATATACTATATGCTATACACTATATTCTATACATTATACACTATACACTATATACTAGGCACTATATACTATACATTATATGCTATACACCATTTACTACATTATATATTAAACAACTCCTATCTTTTTGCTTTAATATTATAGATATAGGAGTGTATGTACCTTAGCATGCATGCTTTTGGGCCACTAAATAATAGTGGTGATTGTGTCTGTAGATGTGTAGATGTACTTGTTACTGCACACATGCCTAACTAATCATGCCTATCGCCTGCATATGGCATATATGGTGTGACTTACATATATATTATAGATCATATCCTAAGTAATATATTATACAATATATAGTATAGTATACAGTATAGTATACATTATATGGTACCTACATATACATATACATACTTATAGTGCGTGTTGGTTTCAAAAAAGGTGTATATAAGGATTATTAGTATTTATGCATACGCATACATACATAATGCATACATGAATATATATATTAAAATACATATTTCTTTATCTCTATAGACTTTAAATATTGTACAATAACTTTACAATTCATTACAACAATAACCTATAACCAGTGATATACACTATATATATATATATACTGTTGTCTTATTTGTTACATTAAAGATCGCATTATATATATACTGCTTATTGTCAATAAATTATTCTGAATGATAAATACAGTACGTTAAAAATAACAAAGTACACTTTAGATAGACATAGGCTAGTGTTATTATAGTATTGTAGGCACCATATCATACATTGTATAATGCATTAAATAAATAACAAGATATATTTCTTACACTACCCTAACACCAGGTGGGCTATAGCCTATGCACATGGTTATATCATACATGTACTGTATACTGTATACTGTATATTATGTATTGGTATTTATAGACCTAGGTTTATGCACTATACTCTACCTCGCCCTATATCCCTACACTGAAAGGAGTATTAGTAGTGACGGGGCTAGGATTTATTTTAATAGTACTAATATTATATATATATATATATATATATATACAATATTAATATAATGACATCTTCAGTCTTTGTTG
>NAOQ01000141.1:25821-44780 GCA_002751075.1 Ichthyophonus hoferi | reverse complement strand
GTAATAATAATGAGTTTACAACCTGTATTATAATTGATTATACCCATATATGTATATATGTATACATAACAAGATTGTGTCCGATTAAAGGAATTTTATCTTTTTATTGCTTACATATGAGGGAGGTAGCCTGGGAATATACAGACAGTTACATCATAGTTAGATAGTTAGATATAAGGTCTTATTGGTTTTATGATAGACCACTGAACCCATAAAAACCTCGTAATTAATGATGTATAAGCCAATCATGACTACTAGTACTTAATACCTGTGGTAATAAAATTAAAATTTTAGACCAAGGTTATCCAAAAAGAATAAGTTTATAAACAAATAAAAACAAATAAAGGGAATATTTTTACTGTACATACAATAATTACATAATAACAATAATAACTGCAATACTATATTATACTATACTATATATTATATGACTACACTATATTATATTATATTATATTATATGACTACACTATTATATTATACTATATTATACTGTATGATATTATATGATACTACACTATACTGTACTATATTGTATTATACTATACTATACTATATATCAAAAGACCCAACATTCCCCTATTCTAGGGCGATAAAGAAGCCACATTAACAATATGTCCACAAGACTCCACATAGCGAATGACTTCCTCAACTGTTAGGTAGACAGTCTTATCATTGGACCCAGGGTGCACACAGATTAGCTCCCCCATCTTTCCTTGCAGCTCTACCAATGCTCTATCCATCACTACATTTATCACCTTCTCCTTATCCATAACCAGTGCAAGGGGACTCACAGCACCACGTTTAGTAGATAGAATGTCCTCCAACGCACTCTCATCTGCAAAACGTAGCACCTGTATACCTGTATAGGCAGGGAAGAGTGTCTTGAATCCTTTCAAGACATGTTTCATATCAACAGGACTGTCTGCCTTAGCAACCACTAAATAGAAGCGACTCTTCTTATCTTTGAGAAAGAGGCACTTGGTTATGGTGACGTTAGGGTGTGGTCCTGATTGTATGTGGGGGAGCCATTCTGCTACAGTAAAGGCAGCGGGGTGATGTTGAAGGTGAGCATTGATTTGTAGAGAGGAGAGGAGGGTGAGGATAGTAGTAGTGAGAGGAGAGGGAGAGGGAGAGTCGGACATTGTGTTCTTAATATAATTATAGATATAGGTATATATGTATATATATTATATATATATTATATTATATATAATAAACCGAGTGTAAGTTGCCACATTATATATATATAAAGCAAACGATTTAATTCGTAGTTCGTTGAGCGATGATTATTGGTCTCTTAATTACGAAAATAAAATATAAATTTTGTCTTTACTATTAAAGTACTATCTTAGATAAATATAATTATACGCCAACGAATGCCTTAAGCAAATGCATCAATCATCTCATTTCACAAGGTTTATCTATACCTAATCCCCGCTAGCGGTTAATAAGTATCCAATTATAATATAGATTGAAATCTCAAACATTTATCAACCAATAGCATATTACATATTGTTACTCTCACCCTATTGCATAGATTTTATATTCTATATAGAATAGATAATATTCTATATAATATTCATTTTATGTTGTATTCTTTATGATAACGTGCGCATATGCACGGGTTTGATAGTTAGTGTTGTTTGCCAACTGTTTATATAAAATTGCAACACTTTAAATGCAACAGAATAACAGCTAGTTATCTCCAGTATACTATAGCAATACAATATAGTACTATGCAATAACATTAATATAATATAATACAATACAATATTTCTATCAAACATGAGTTACAGCACCGTGTCATCCTTGGCTAGTCCCCCCAGGATGGATTCTCATATTGGAAAACATCAGACATTAGTCAACAAAAATGTACAGGGCTTAGCACTCAAGGCTCCTTGTGGTTATTGTAATAAAGCTATTATGGGTCTTATTAGTCAAGGGGTACGCTGTGTAGGTGAGTACGAGTGGATGTTCATTTCTATCTTCCTCTTGTACATGTTATTGCATATTATATATTATTATTATTGTTAGTATTATTATTATTATTATGTTTGTTCATGTCTTATCATTTTTTCTGCTGTGTAAATATGCAGGTATATTTACTTACACAAACACACGTTCTGTTTACCTTTATATATCGTGTATTCTTATTCTGTGGGATAATAATATCCCCTATAAAATGGTACTTTTATTACTTTTTTTATTTTTTCTTTCTCTCTTCATTTTTTAGATTAACCTACAAGGAACTAGTAAAACAATCGCAATATAACGGGTGAAGCATATATTCTAATACGACCTCTCTCTCTCGTCTTTCCTTTCTATCCTCCACTCGTGCCTCCCTCTCCCCTTTATCCACAGTGTGCAACAAGAACTTTCACAAACATTGCCTTCTTAAAGCCCCCAACGACTGTGTCCAGGTAGTTGGTGGGAGGACATCACCAGCGCTATCCGATCATGCATTAGATCTAGAAGAGTCAGCACTACTCCCCCCAATGCAACCTTCTCCTGCCCCGTCCTCTGAGTACGCTTGTTTCTCTGCCTCTCGCCCTGACTCCCCTAATATTAAACAGGATTATGACGTTAATGCAACCACAGGTACTTCCTCTCCCTCCAGTGAAGGTGTAAATAATCTACGTGTTCCAGTGAATTGGTCTAAGCCTGCCATTGACTTCACCCCCTCTACCCCCAACTTGGACCGTCCCACCGGATATACCAATGTAGATGCTGCTGTCATACCTTCCTCTAGTAGCGAGGGTTCATTGACATCCAGCAGCCATTGGTCAGCAGTGGAGAGGAAGGAGCATGCAGTTAGTCTCAACGAGGTAGACTCCATGATGTCAGGGGTAAGTTATGGATAGCGGGTAGAGAGTAGAGGGTGGAGGGAGATACAAGGTGTGGGAGGGTAGGTAGGGTGAAATGTAAGCATTGCTTTATAGTATTCTAAGTTCTATTGTGTTATATATTATATTATATTATATTATATTATATTATATTATATTACATATTATAGAAGAGACAGACCAATATTAACATTGTTTTTTATAGTCGTTATTATTACTCTTGTTATTATTATTATTATTATTATTATTATTATTATTACTAGTAAGCAGTTATATACCCTTCCACTACATTATCTCACCTCTTTTATATACCACATAACCATTTCACCTTAATTAATTCGATCATATCCTATTGGTCTGTTTACCTTTATAATGAAGCGCTATTGTATGTTTCATTAACATTGTGATTGGAATGGCATCGTTCTCCTCCCCTCTCGTTTGGGTCACTAGACTTCTACAGATGATAAGGGAGAGACCCCTACTACGCCATCAAGTACCAACAGTGGGAAGGCGAAAGCGAAAAAAAGATCTACGGGAAGTATGATTGCGCGTTGGCTTATCTATCCTAATCGTATGTGTGTTCGCTCCATGGAAACCCCCGCCATTCAAAAATCAATCAGGGGCTCTTCTGAGGTATTCATTTGTTGTTTGTTTGGCTATGTTGCTATAAGTACTCTGACTTGTTATTGTTATTTTTATTACTATTATTATTGTTATTTTTATTATTGTTGTTGTGGTTGTTATTGTTTTTATTCTTATTCCTATTCCTATTCCTCTTACTATTACTGTTATTATTATCCTCAATAATACTTATTCGATTATATAATAACACATGGGAGTGTGTGATTGGAGGAAGCGGGCCAGGATGCATGATCATTGGTAAATATAAACGGAATATTATGAGAGTAATGTTTATAATTGGGGATTAGTATATAGGGTAATAGCTACAAGTGGGCAGTAATTGGTTGCCTTAACAATTTATTTCTACCCTATACCCATATTACTATATATAGCTTTCATCTCGTACGGAGCTGAGGACCACCACCAGCGAACCAATGATGAGGAGTAGTAACAGTGGCTCCACATCATCCAGCCTTGCCCACTCTCGTACAAGTAATATCTTGGTCACTCCTGAGCTAGGCGAGCGACCTGATTACCCAGAGTTAGACAACGTGCCATCAACCAATGAGGATACGTTAGTGATTAGGCAGTTTATATCGGAGTTTGCACAAGGTATATATATAGGGTGTAGTATTGTAGTATTTTGTATGGTTTGGCATGGTATGATGTGATATGATTGGATGAACAGTAATTGGTTCATTATATGATTATAAGGTAGCTATATATGGTATATTATAATATGACTTTGTGGATGTATTTATTCTAATCATTTCATTGGCTCCTATTAGAGCTTACCCTTACCGATAGTGAAGGAGAAGACGATACTCCAATCAGTTCAGCCGATGTCGCGGAACCTAAGCCATTATTGGAAGAGGTAGGTGTATAATATAGTAGGATAGGGTATAGTATAGTATAGTATAGTATAGTATAGTATATACATTATTGTATCGTATGGTAAAGTATGTATGTAATATTATATATATTCTCTATTAATAACAACCAATAACACCCCTCCACACAGCTCCCACTCAGTTCGGCTCAGGTTGCACCACCCACCACCACTGAGCACCCGCCCACGTCATACAACCCAGAACACGTATCTCAGAAGTCAGTCGACCAAATAAGATGTTCTCTGGTTAGGGGTGAGGCATCTGCTCTTGGTTCCTTCTCTTCACCCTCCATGAAGAACCTGCACTCTCCTACTCCAATCTATCCCGCCCTCCCTCTCCCAGACCCACCCATGACTTCCCTCGAGGTATTTTAATAGTTATATATATGATTTGTCTATTGGTGCCTTCTTAATCAATGCCTTCTTAATCACCCCTTGTTAATTATAATAATTATAATGCGGTTTAATGATTGGATACTATAGCATATTATCATAAAATATGCTTTAATATAATATATTATACTATACATACAAATATATATACTACAATCAATTAGAAAATATAACACCCTACAATATACCATACAGTTTATTTACTAATCTATGTGTAATTTAATCAGTTCTCCATGTTTAAACTAAGTATGCGTGATCCGATCATTGAGAAGGCCCCCTTCTTCCACCCACTCTCGGCCAGTCTTACTCAGCAGGAGAGGAGAGAGTATGCAGCTAAGAGATTAGAGGTGAGGCCATGGATTAGATTAGATTAGATTAGATTACATTAGATTGTATGACTGAACAACCAATCAAAAATTAGTTAACTGGTCTATCCTGTACATTTACTTAATAGGGGTAACTCTTATATATAGTTATGCGACAATTCACAACGGCATTTAAAACTTTTAATAAGATTTAATTGTTGTTCACAGGCCCAGGAGAATGGCAGTTGGTTGCTACGAAGCAGTCATGGGGCTTATATTCTAGTTGTCAAGTAGGTTATTGTTTTATTGTATTATATATGGGGTAGGGTAGGTAATATATTGTATATTATAGTATGGTATGATGTGATGTGATATGTACATAGTGGTTTATTATAGTGTATTGTATTGCATATAGGGTGGCTTATGTAATAAAATATAGATAGTGTAAGGTATATTATAGAATATAATACATGTCATGCATTGTAGGTAATGTGTTTTATATACCAGTTATACACTAGTGTAGATATTATATTATGCTCTACATCCTATGTAATATAGTATATACATGATAGCCCATATCTTGTATATCTTGTAGGGTGTATGATTAAGTATGTTATATATAATATAATATAAATTAATACAATAATATGATGCAATATAAGTTAGTACTATCGTATAATTGTAGTATTAATATATATGGTATCCTACAAGGTTATCATAATTGATACAAATGATGTATATTTCATCTAATTGGTCCTGCCCTTTTAATATCACATGCTTATTGGACGATTGTATTCATCCAAACAGATACAGAGGCAACATCAAAAATGTCAAGATTAATCACTCACCAGCCAATAATCAGTATTGGGTTGTATTTAAAGATAATTTTAATAGGTAGGTTGACCTATGGCTGTGCGTATTTACTTTCATATTTTTATATTTATATTTGTATGGCTACGTAATTGTACAGAACAGACACATGTGTTTATATAGTATAGTATGCTTAGATCTATTCTACTCTATTATATGACACTACTATATTATACTATACTATATTATATGAAAAGCTGCCCAGGAAGCAAATGAAAGAATTACACACTACAAAGTTTGAAAAGTCAGCATCACTGTTACAGCTATAGAATATGGGAAGGTATATTCTACTACCTCTTACTATCATTCTCTTCAAACCAATGTATTGTAATTGAAGTCTATGATATTTTATTATATGTATATCAAAAACTGACAGACAAGCAAGCACTATACAAATTTTTTTAAGTGATCATTACTATGGTAAGAAAGTAGATTAATGTTATACTCACCTCACCTCCCCTACCCTACCCTAATCCTACTAATCCTACTGCAGTGTGATTGAACTTCTAGCCCACTATACCAGCAACCCATTGGCCAGTGATGTTCCCATCCCTCTGGGAGCTCCAATCAGTTATACGGCATAGTGACAGGGTGATTCTTTTATTTATTTATCAACGAACGAACAGTATATTGGGCATGTATGTATAGATAGATAGAAGTATAGATGCAAGTATGTTGTTTTATTATTTTATTATTTTATTTTATTATTATTATTATTATTATAATGAAGTTTCTTATTGAATTTTGTTTGGTCAGATAAATAAGATTTAGTAACCTTAAATTGTAATTAATATTAATATTAACCAATTTTATAGAAATATTATGTATCATGTGGTGTAGTACTTAAATTGCAGATTTTCAGACAATGCAAAGCCTAAATCCTAAACCTCTGATAGTGAGAATCTATGGTTTTCACAGTGGTTAGATAAATTGTTCTTTGTTATTCGTATTACATTTGTTTGGTATGATATTGAGTAAAATAATTCTTCCCGAATTAGTTAGTCAAATGAGAAATTGTTGGCAATCACTCTTATTGGTGGGTGACACCTAGATCTAAAAGTGTTGCTAAGCCAACTAGTTTATCGAATAGTTTTTTATATGGAAACCAATTAGAACTTTACACATACCTATTAGTCTCGAAATAATAAGAAAGCCATTATTTCAGTTATATAAAAATTGAATCTATCATGGTTAAATTATGTCCAGAATAGAAGATATATTTACATGTCATATCTTTATTGATATTATGTCTTTTATCATTGTTAGTAAATTATTTAATGGTATAAACCATATACTCAAAGTTCTACAATGCAGAACAAGCGAGTCTTTAGGTCAAAGACTTTAAGAATAAATACCAAATATATAAATAATAAAACCTGTATCTCAGAGCCCATCAGAGACTTGTTTATACCCTCATTGAGATCAAGACATGGTACAACCTGAATTTCTGATCAAAAATCACAATCACAAATGATCAAAAATGTACTACAATTTCAGAGTGTCAAGAGCAATTAGAATAATAACATACTCTACTCAACTATTAATATTATTATAATAGTATACACCCTTCTATATTTGGACAAGTTAACAGGTAGGAATATTAACTTGAATAACTTCATTAATAATTACCAGTAGAAATGTAGTACAAGTAGTGAACTATGATATTATAACAGATAGATCTGAACCAATCTGGTCAAGATTATTGCATCATATTTCCAACCAGGTAAATTAATTTGTCAATACATTGTATGTGAGCACTTATGTTAATGAGGTAATTAGCTAGAGAGCCAATCAAATGAAGATACAATTGTATTAGCCAAGAAGAATCTTTAAAATGAGTCCCATTTACAAGATTGAATATAGCCAAGTGGGGGTTAAACCATGGTTAGCACCACGATAAACAAAGTGCAGCAGGGATAAAAGGAATTGTTCTAGATACAAACGGGGTGTTAAGAAGAAATACTAATAAACCAAATCTATCAGCAGGTGCTCAATCAGACATAAATGAAAATAACCATCTTTTATTGAACTCTCAGATTCGCAGTCACTATTACTATCTACAGTCGTAGACTATCTATCTACATTCTCATCAGAACTATTGTTAAGTTCACCTGAAAGATTCTTATGGATTTCTTCCTCATTGTCAGTGGTGAATCTAATCCTTAACTTCTTACTGGCCATAGATCTAATCTTATTTGTAGGAATAGCTAGCCATCCTCTTCTTAATCCTGATAACATTTGCTGTGGGCATCTGCCTCCTTGATACTACTATAACTAATTCCTCATAATGACACAAATAGACCAAGTCTTTGACATAGGACTTTTATTGTATTAACCCATATAACAACAGGAATCCAGACCACGTCTGTGTATGCTGGTTATATAATTGATAGCCCAAGTCAATACCAGTTGACCTTGTGATAAACACCAGATATATGTATATCCCCATTTTAGGGGTTTTACTGAGCTGGGTTTTAGCAACACATTTTCCAATGATTATTCAAATAATCATTCTGTTGCTGCATATCTTGTTTGTATCATGCATCATTACAAATGCCCAAAAACACAATGGCCAACACTATCTAATAACCATCATAAATTCCAGAGCTAGACTTCACTTAGCAAACTAGTCCTAATTAAATATAATTAGTGACACCATGTACTTATTTAATTGCCATTAATTGCTATTAATTATCTCTAACCCTTACAAATCAATTGATACTTCATTGAAAACACTATTAAATATTTAGAAATATAATGCAAAACAAACAATAAACAATGTGTTCCTGTACAAGATATCATGAAGTATTCAGCCTACTACTTGTGGGAGCTGAAATAGTTCAACACTCTCCCTACATCCCCACATACCTGTGGGACGGTTACCCACTTATCAAGGGTTGATTTTGATGAGCATACATAAACGATGCTCAAGCTTATAACCTTGGTGAAGATGTCTTGCTGATGTTCATATGCTGAAATATGCCCGAGACTTGTTGTATAAGATGCATTTTTTTCTGTTCCATTGGGTACTATCATCATCTACCCCCATGCAGTTATTCCTTTTGAAATCCATAGACTTCTTGACCCAAATATCTTCCCTCAACTACCCCTGAGTTGTTGTATCTTTCCTAAGTATAATTGTAGCCTTGGCTCTTTGAGAGGGCTTCATGGGCTGGTTTGCTTACATTTCATTACTATTTTTACTGACCTCTGTTGGTGGGATCAGTTTGGCCTTTAACCTGTACATTCTGTCACTCCATCCCATTCCAGTCATAACCATTGCACTATATTTGAATAAATTTACAGTATTATTCAAGAACACCATTTTGACATTCATTCTATTAAGAGCTGGTAAGAAGAATAAACTCTCTTTCAAATTGGGGACTAGCCATACATTTTCCAAATGGAAGGGAATCAATCACCCTTTTCCTAACTTTGGTGGCTAGCCATATACTTTTCTAACTTAATGCTATGCTCCTTTGACTATTCCCCCCTTGTACATATGATTTCCCTGGGGTAAGCATTGTGAAGTCTTCTTTTCTACTGTTTAGGTACCCTGTAGCACCACTGTCTAGCACGAAGTTTCTATTTAGTTTTTTTCCATTGATTTTAATTTTATTTTTATAACCTGTTGCTACATACAGGATTTCCTTACCTGTTGTGACAGCTGCACTCTCTCTTTTCCTTCCCTTATTATATTGTGGGGAATCCTTAGCCTCTTTGCTCCCTGGGTAATGGTAGTCCTCAGGGCATCCTCTCTCCTTTCATAAAGGTCTTGGAACATTTTTTTTATGGGTTGATTGTTAATAGACACCCATATTAAGGTGTTTGTACCTCTGTATTACAGGGCACTGATTCCTTTTATGTGGTTCTTAAAGAATTTCATGTATGTTCTCCTTGCTCTGGTAGGAATCAACATTCTGTCTATGCTGATGTTCCCCCCCAGAGTGTTGCTGGTCCTCACCTGCATTACTGTAAAATTCAATGATGGGTTTGTAATGCTTTACCTCTCTCGAGTATCCGTCACGAGTCTACATTTTTCTAGATTCTTTTATCAGGACATGGGTAGTCATATCCTCTATGAATTCTGTTACAAGATCGTTAACTCCAAATGAACACATAGTTCAGCCAATTTTTGATAGCAAGTGGTAAAGTAATGATGAGTCTTACGCCAGCTAGTCAAATAACATTCTACAATAAATAGATCAATTCTTGTCATAGTATGCAATATATGAACACTTTTACATCAATGAGGAAATAAGTTAATTCACTATCTAAATAGAGACATAATAGTATTTAAGTAGTCTAGTGAGATCAGACAATTCTAGTAAGTCTCCGTGACCTATCGTGAGTTGGATTAGCTAATAAAAGTGTTTATGATTGGCTCCATTCAAGTTATTAAACTTAGAAACATTGGTGTTAACTAAGACGTTAACATTGGCAACAAAACGAAATATAAAAGAAAACAAAAGTTAATAGTAAAGGACCCACTCGTACGTACACAGTAATGAGTAGCAAAAATATGAAGTTCTTATACTACACAAATACTTTGCATTTAATTATATCTATGTAATAATCACACCACCATTTTAATGTCTAATCCACCATTAACACACTCACATATGATAATCTGTCGAGATATCTTGCTCGTTCAGAATTTAGAGAACTGTATACTAACATTAAATAGTGACAATAGTTATTATTCACATTTTAATTTATCACCCTTTTCTGATCAGTCTCATTGTGTAATTTCCACATTTACACCTAAACTAATCAAAGCATTGATTTATTCTGAATTAGAATATAGGTACAACTACTACAGTTAGTTACCTAGAAAGTCGGTGTATGAGCCTTCTATAGAACCTCTAACGTAACAACTGTGTTTTAAAATAGATCTGATCATGTGACTATTATTACCACTTATCCAGAAAAAATAACTATTAGTAATTATACAATTGGAGATCCTGGCAGCTCTGGACAAGTTGCTAAACTAACACAAATTCTAATAAACTTTCCTAAGGTGCTACAGCTCTTGGTCACCTGATGAAAGGCTCTTATTTGACTGGCATATTGAGAGAATTGCAAGTCATGTATTATTTTGCCGTATCATTAGGTCTTTCTGCTCCATGGGTTTTCCTTGTAGCCACTTACCTGTGGCTACCACCCCATGCAACATACTTGTTACTGTTTTTGTCTGGCCCAAGCTTAATATCCATGTATTCCAGTAGCTATGTCAACTGTTGAGCATTATTCTTTCCAATGAATTGATTTTGCATCCCTTTACAGGTGTTGTAGTATGCAAATTGGTCAGGCACCCATCCTGCTAACAGCCATTGATCTGATGAAATCAACAAGTGCAAATAGTATTTCGCAGCTGCTTTTTCCGGAGACACTCCAAAATGAGGGCAGAAATTACTGAGGAG
This sequence comes from Ichthyophonus hoferi, assembly GCA_002751075.1. Lineage (NCBI taxonomy): Eukaryota > Ichthyosporea > Ichthyophonida > Ichthyophonidae > Ichthyophonus > Ichthyophonus hoferi. The sequence continues at coordinate 33,433 of NAOQ01000141.1, read as the reverse complement.
TGGGCTCCTCCTCTATGGCTTGAATGTACACAGAAACTTGCACCTTAGTCCTGATGCTCTCCACTTACTTGGCATAGATTATGCCATCTTTTCTGTACATGAATATCTCTGCTTCAGAGAGATAGGAAAGAGTGTTATCCTTTGAGGAAATTTTCACTTATAATGACCGCCCCCTACAGCCCATTGCACAAGAAATTTTTAAAGTAATTCAGCCGTGAACACTGGCTGACTTCCAAGGAACCGCTGTTGTGGTCCCTGGGTAGAATCATGGCCTCCCAAACTACGGCTCTGATGCTCCCCCAGTATGGTGCTATACGTGGGTGATTTGGAAGAGAAGTTTGATCTGTCAGTGGAAATGCTTTGAGGTTGCTGGGCCTTAGTAACGCAGTCACAATTTGTTAAATTCACAGAATCGCAGTCACACCATCGTTATCTACAATCATAAACTGTCTTTCTATATTCTCATCAGAACTATTGTCAAGTTCCTCTAAAAGATTCTTATAAATTTCTACCTCATTGTCAGTGGTGAATCTTTTTAATCCTTAACTTCTTCTTATTGATCATGAATCCAATCTTATTCATAGTAGGGATGGCCGTCTTCCTCTTAATCCCAATAACGTTTGGTGTGAGTATCTGTCTCCTTAAAACTACCATAACTAATTCCTAATAACGACACAAAGAGACTAAGTTTTTGGTATGGGAATTTTATTGTAATAACCCATATTGAAACATTAGAGGGACACTGCATAGTTCCCATCTAAAAACACATTGATTTAGACCATAGTTATTACAAGTAATGCAAGTTTCATGACAAGATATATAAAGCAACTCTGAAACCAGAACAATATTTTTGTACTATAGCAGAAGATATAAGAGCTTTAACTTATTTCTTACTTAGAGATAACTATCTAGTAACTAATAATAGATAGAATAAAGGTGTGCATAAGAAAAGTTACCCTGCTAAGATATAAATAACTAGATAGAAGATACTAAAGATAGCAGAGGTTGTTTTGTATCAAAGGTAAAGGTTACGTTACTATGGATCTATTGGTTTGTGTAAATGAACATTTAATTAATTTATTGATTTATTCGAATGGTTTTTAAAAAATTAGGTGTCTTTATTTTATTTAAGTATTTCTTATAAACCATTCCCTCATCAGTGAGGGTTTTCATCGGCACTCCTCTGATTAATTACTATCAGCCTATTGATTCATGATGACTGAATTCTAGTATTAATTGATTACATGAATTGTCAGATCTGGAACCTTTTGTGATTTGAATGATAATGGCTAGATTAATTTATTGGTCAAGGGCATAGTTGATCAAATACAATTTTGATCCAACCTTTGATATAATTTGATCAACACGGCTAATCTACGGTCCTTGCATCCAATCAATGAATCATATTACGTTCTACATGGCAAGACGTTTAAAAGCATCTTTGACCTCGGAACAATTGTACGTACTGTAAGCAGAACTTACAAGAGCTTTAACCTATCTCTTGCCCAGTGATAACGATCTAGATCCACTAGTGGTACATAGGAATATCATACGTCAAATAGAATTCAGTACAACAGATACTGGTTTTATTTCCAATAAATAGTTATTATTACTGTCTAATTAATACTAATTACTATTACGTCATAGTTCCGTTACAAACATTCTTTATTGGTCAAACCTAGTTGTCCCTGGACCACCGCTCACTTCCACTTCTAAGAAATTGATGCCATTGTAAACTGTCAAATTCATTCTAAATTAAGTTCTCAGCACTGTACAGTTGAAGTGAAAAACAATTAAGATAACAACTTGTTTCAGTATGTTTAAATAACATATACCTATACTACCGTATACCTATATTATCAAGAGAGATAAGACTCAAACTTGATATGATAGTATGCCAGTATAATAATATAATAGACATTACAATATATTACTATACTATACTAAATATATTGAGAAAAGAATATGATTCTGATAATCGAATTCAGTGGAAGACTAATCTGAAGGGTCAAAGTTTGCTCACTTGTATATGGTAAATCTTCGCTGTCGTATTCTGTATGTTGAACCACAGTTGTTGTGTCTTTTGCTGAATCCACGCCAACCCTTACTCTTTTTGAGTCGTCGGTGTCTATAGAAATGGATGTCTTGCTAACACTCACGATACCAGCAACGTTAGGGATGTGCGTATGGCGTGGATGAAATTATGCTAAATGTTTTTCTGATCTTCTCTTGGTTCCTACGTATCTATTCTGATTCCTTATTTGTTTCTATTCATATTTTCACGTAGCCGATAGATTTAGTTTTTGTTGGTATGTTTTTCTGCCCCGGCTCTGTCTAGAACCGTTTCTTTTTATAGATTTGTTTTATAGCCAGTGCTAACTTTTGGCTACAGCAATGGGCCTTAAATGGAACCAATCATTAAATATTCGTATTAGCTAATATAACTCATGCAAGGTTATAGAGATCTGCCAAAAGTGTCTAATCCTATCTCAATAAGTCTATATTAGTGTTTCCTTATATGGCTCATTAACTAATTCACTACATGCAAACTATGTGTTGATAAATTAATTAAAAGCTACGTTCTTGTAATATAAATGAATAAGCTATAACAAAACAAACATTGAACGCTTTGGGATTGTGATTTATTTGCTCAGAAATTCTAGTCATAACAAAATAATATAACAATATTTATATACTTTTATTATATACTATATTATAAATAACAAGAGAGTTAAGACTCCAACTTATGCATTGTACTCAGGTTATGCTCTTGGTACACTGTGCACGTTTACGTTTACTGAAACCAGAATGGTTGCCTCAATCACATAGGTATTAATTATATGTAGTATATATATGTTTCATGCAGTGTATAGTCTGAGGACGCATTTCATACCTGTAGCCAGCTAAATCTTGCCTAGTACATTCTTCTCTCTCACATTTAATTAACAACTGAAATTGTTATAGAACATGGAGTGTAAATCGCACTACCCTAGACCAATCACTAACAACATGTATGGCCCATGGCCAATTGCCGTTCAGGCTCACCATGAAATATCTAAATATAGAAATACAAAATATATTTCTCCAATCAGTACCATAAGCTTTGACCAACTTAAAACTTACTTAGAATTACTAGAATTACAACAAACATTCTGAGACACAGGATATAAAATCTTACATAAACTGTACATTCCAATTTTATAGTTCATGCCAAATTTTAATACGCTTAAAGCTCATCAAGCATAGGTATTTTTCATTTCAAACCCGTTGTAAATTATACCATACCTCCTATTGATCGATAATTTTCAGAAAGATAGTTGAACAATCATCATTCACTTATTCACCAATAATTAAACACATAAAATTTAAAATTTACTATAGGGTATATTATAGGGTGCCTTTACCTTTAAAATGGCATAATATGATTGACCACCGTGTGGTAGTATAATATATATATATATATATATATACGATGCTATTGGATAAGATAAAATATTTGATTAAGTTAATTTACAATAGAATAATGGTGCAAGCCAATCATAGCGCTATACTAATTACTATATAAGATTAATAAATAATTAGCATTTATCCCGGGTTGAACAAGATTTGAGATCATGTTCACGCGAGGTGGTAGCGTATTGGCTTTTGATCAGCTTCAATGGGAACTGATAGGAAAATACTCATTAGTAACGTCGTTTATATATATATATATATATATATATATATATATGATAATCATATCATGGCATCATAAAAAACTATAATCTTAATCCCAATCTACACATAATTAAACATAACAATGAATTGGTTAAATTGGTTTAAAAGATAGTATGATGTTTGACTATGTAACAATAATATATGCAATGGTTATATACAATTATCATAGTATAGTACAATATAGGATAGTATGAATCTATCTACCTGCTTGTAACTCAGATGCAGACAATTGACCAATGATGCCATAGTATCTTGTGGGATTTCCATCCTATCCATGGCAAATACAAACCCTGTCATAAAGGCATCAAACCCTGCACGATGACTGAATCTAGAAGGGGGTTAAAGGAGAAAAATGAGTGGAGGAGAGAGGGTTTTTTGTTTTTTAAAATGAATGATTGCTTTTAAAAAATTAGGAGTTTATAGGAGAAAGAATAATAGAAGAGAGGTGGGAGTTTAAAGAATTTCAATATAATATTCTTTAAAAATGATTAGTTGAAAACTTACGTTTAATTAATTATAACTATTCTTATAATATAAAAGAAGGAATAAATGAGAGAGATTGGTTTATAGCAATTCTTACTTATTTTAAATTTTAAATGAAAGAAAAGAGGATGATTGGTGAATTAACTTATACAGAAAACAAATAAAAACATTCGTATGGGAGAAGAGTAAGATATATTGAAAGAAAATTTAAAATTTAATTTAAACCAAAGATTCAATTAGTTAAAAATTAATATAATTAATTACAAATATTTTCGCAGTCTATAATATAGTATGAGAGGAAACTATTCTCAAAAAGTAAAGAGAGGAGAGGTAGGGAAAGACATAAAGAAATATAGAGAGAGCATATACCATACGCCATATAACATAGACATACATCTATATATTAGTACTATACACTAAACAACCAATAGAAATCCAGTTACCTTGCATCCATAGCGACAGCACTAGCCCTAGTATCAATTCCAGCTCCCTGATTGGCTCTCTCCACACCACCTTCCCCATTTCCTTCAATTCTATTGGTTGCCATCTCATCCATTCCATTTTTTAACTCGTATTCTTCTCCCTCCTTCTTATTGGTTGTTTCTGATGTCACATTCTTTCCTTTTCTCTTTCTTCTTTTCTTAGTGGCTAATGATTCATGTAGATCTAAGATTAGATCCAGATCATGTGACTTGGTGCAAGATGATTGGTTGGGGCAATGACCGTGGAACTGTAAGAGAGATAGTCATTGGTTAGAGATCAGGTAATATTATGGGATAGGGTTGATATTACAGACGGAGATTATCAGTAGGGTATATAGTGTATAGTATGCAAGGTATAATATCTAATATAATATATGTACGCTACTATGTAATGTATCCAACTACATTTCATTAGTAATTCCCATTATATAAATTGAATAGTATATTAATTACTCCCATTTAAATACAGTAATTTGATTCCACAACCATTTAGAATTCTCATTATAAAACCAATAATTTTTTTAAAACCCAAGGGTAATTTATTAATTTATTAAGATATCTGGTACTGTATACACAGACACGCGAATCGAACCAAAATGATTCAAATTGTATTATATAATCAATACCAATACATAATTATAACTACAGTGTATCATTGGCTATACACATATATAGATATCGTGCACATAATATAATATAATGCACTGTAATATATATGTAGTGTAGCATGGCACAAGTAGTTATAACTGCCAATGAAATCCATATGACTAATTACTAATTCGTACTATATATACGTACCGCATATGACTCACAGACCATCTCAGTCAAGTCACCACGTGTTCTCCTCTGTCTTTCGCACCCTGTGCTAGGTGGTGGCGCACCCTCGTCCAATGAATTTCCAAAATAAAGTTTAACCCATTGTTGGCTGGTTGCTTCTTTATGTCTGTTCTCACGAAGGCTGTGCATGAAATGATATTAAAAGGTTAGGACCAATAAAAAGAAAGAACTATAAATTAACGTAGTAGATAGTTGAACATTTGACTTGCTAAGCAAAGATAAATATTATAGCGTAGATATAAGAATATAATATAATATAATAGGTAGGTAAAGGGTATATACTAATCATAAAGCCTATATAAATATAATAATATCCAATAATTTTTCTTTTTATATTTTCCTCCTATCCCTAAACTACTCGCTTATCAGGTTTTTAAATAGGGATAAAGGATATAGCATTATGATATATTATATTATATCACCATACATTGCATTATATTACGCTTCCAATAATAGTCTGCCATATACCTAATATCCCGTTATATTCTATTCTACTACATTACTATACTATATTGCATTATATTATACTATGCTATATTTTATTATATTACACTATTGTATATTGTGGTGTATCTTGCGAAAATGAAAGGGTACAGCATTTCTACAAAGATGCATTTGAATATGTATTTTTTAATTTCATCTTTTTCTCTCTCTTTCTCTCTCTGTCTTTATCTCTTAATGGATATGTAGATACAATTGTACATGGATACCTCACAAACAAATATACTTATTATTGCATTTTGTTTTCTTTCTACAGAGATACCGGGGCAGAGGGAAGAGAATACGTTGTGAATCTATATGACGACTTTATAATTTATGGACCCAATGGGAAACGTATCTTAAAATTTTATATTGTTATATGTATGATGTTATATTATATTGCAATATACCATATTATGTTACAATCTACCTTACACTATGTTGGGTTGCAAACAATATATTGTACGTTTTTTTTTTAATCCACCCAATGGGAAACGCATCTTAAATTTTAATATTATTGACATGTTGTATTATATCACAGTATATAATATTACATTAGTTATTTGTCATCCTATATGCTGATTTTCTGATTTATACACCCAATAGAAAATGCAACTTAAATTTTAATATTGGTACATGTATGATAATATCTTCTATTGTACTACGGTATACTATGTTACTAGTTGTTCTATCCCTTAACTACCTATCTATCTAGATATATGTATGGTATTTGAAGTACTTGGCCACAATCTCCTACACCTAATAAAGGAGTATGACTATAGAGGGCTCCCATTGAATATGGTTAGAGATATAGCAAGACAGGTAGGTGGATGTTTATGTATATAGGTATATATATATGTATATATGTATGTATATATGTATGTATATCTGTATGTATATATGTATGCATATATGCATGAGTATATCCATGTGTATATGTGCAGCCAATTTTCTTTGCTCTCTTTTCCTGGTTATTTAACATCCTTCCTTAGCTGACCTACAGCCCATAGCCGTCTGCACACATACACACACACACAGTATATACTGTGTATGCCTTAACCCTTTATACTGGACTACTTTCCTTTCTCTGCTAACATAATCTGCTGATATGGAACTAATTACATCCATGCTTTCAGGTATTAGCAGGTTGTGATTATTTACATACTAAATGTCATATCATCCATACGGATATTAAGCCTGAGAATATTCTATTGGGTGCCGATCACGCCTCTGTAAAGCGCAATGCTGAAAATGCACTCAAGTATGTATACTACACACTATAGGATAGTGGGTATTGTGCTGTATTGTATTATATCGTATTGTATTGTATGCTAACTCATACGTATATATTATAGATTATAAATAACTGTGCTAAACAGTCATTTATTGTACTATTATCATGTTTTTCTTTTCATTGACTTTAATTTGATTGGCGTGTGGTACCCAAGCTTGATATTCTGAATTTTCATTGGTTGTTAAATTAGTTATTCAGACGATATAATTGGACTGGGTGCCTGAGAGGATACCTGAAGTATTTTCTACAGGATATCTATAGCTAAAAGCTAATTGGTTGATAAGTTGAAAATTTAAATTTAATATATATATATATATAT